>APFE030305257.1:2373-33954 GCA_000404065.3 Pinus taeda | reverse complement strand
TAAAATTATATTTTTTTTTTTCTCTTTTAATTGTTGGATGTCAATTTAATATAAAATAAATTTCACATCGTATAATACTAGCATTTGCACCAAATGTTGCAAAGGAAACGCCGTAAGGCATAAATTGAAGAACACAAATACAACACAAGAATACTTTGATAAAGAGAAGAATACTTTGATAAAGAAAAAAAATACATTGAACGCTCAAATCAATGCCCCATAAACTGGAACCACTTAGTAGACATATCTATCAACATTAGGATTATACATAATGATCAAGAAATTTCCCATATACAAACAACACCTTCCACAACAACCTTTTGTCACATCCACATTTTAAAAAATGCCTTGGAACGTGATTGGAATCTCCCATATTTCATTTTTCATTATGTAGATAAATCTTCCATATTGTTATTTTCATCATGAATATTGTTAGTTCATTGTTGTAAAGTGTTCGTGTGTTAAATTTACTACTATAAGTTCGACAAGCGAAAAACATTCTTCAATTAGCATAACATATTTTTGCTTTAGCAAAATTATAAAAAAAAACATATCTAAGACTACCAAGTTTCTCTAATAAAATATTTCTGCCTACACAAAATTACTAAAGAAAACACATATCTAAGATTGCCAAATTTCTCTAATTCTTTCTAAACCGCTCATGATGTCAATCATGTTGGGTCGTTTTTTAGGGGACTCTTGTGTGCATGAAAGCCCAATACTCACAAGTTCAGTAATAAGATGAGCTTTGATTGGTAGTTCATTTGTGTCATCACCGGCTTTCCTCAATAAATTATTGTCAATGACTTCTTCCACTTTATTTGGAAAATTAATGGTTATCCATCTGGGAAGACTCAATCCTTCCACGAACATGTTGTTGGTTGGTTTCTTTCTGGTTAAGATCTCTAACAGTACTATTCCATAACTATATACATCTCCTTTTGTTGAAACGTTTTCACCCAATCCATATTCTGCAAAATGATTCAAACCATTTTAATAAAAAAACTCAAATAAAAAGTTTATAAATATGACAAAAAGTAAGACATAAATGTATTTAACCAAACAAAAATTTATACCTAGAGCAATATAACCAATGGATCCTTTAAGTATATGTGCAGAAGTCACTGATTCTATATCATTTTCAAAAGTTAATCTTGCAATACCAAAGTCTGCTATATATCCTGTCATGTCATCTCCTAAAAGCACATTACTAAGTTTTAAATCACAATGCACCACTTGCACAAAACATTGGTGATGTAGATATATCAAACCTTGAACTATGTCTATGGCCATTTGTAATCTTTGACTGAAGCTCAATTGGCATACATCTTCTTCACCTGGATATAACCACTTTTCCAAGCTTCCATTTTCCATATAAGGAAATACCAAAGCTTTGATATCAAAATTTGAACAACAGGAAATGACTTTGATCAAATTCCGGTGTCTAATCTTTCTCAACGCATTACATTCACTGATAAAACTTCTTTGAGCCTCTTCATTTTGCAAATTGAGAACCTTGATTGCAACCAATGTGCCATCAGTCAAGACTCCTTTATAGACTGATCCAAAACCACCTACTCCTAACAAGTTTGCACCACTGAATACATTAGTTGCAGAAATAATTTCCTCTTGTGAGATTCTTGGAAGGCCTGAATTCCAAGGAATAGCTTCTGTAACCTGTAATCTCGAGGAAAGTTCTCCTCGAACCCGTCCCTTGCAATATTGCCAGATTAAGAATCCAAGGAATAAAATGCATATTACAACAACAGAAATACCAACAGAGATTATTACCCTTTTAACAAGCCAATGATTATTGTGAACATTGGCAATGGGAGATGGACATGGTGGCAACTGTACCCATTGTCCGCAGAGACCGAGATTTCCCATGAATGCTCCACTCCTAAGTCTTCTGAAAATCCCGCCTTTGGAAACTTCCCCCTTCAACTTATTGAAAGAGAAGTGCAAATGGTGAAGCATTTTAAGTTTTTCTAGGGACATAGGTATTGTGCCTGACAAATTGTTTTCGGAGAAATCCAAGTCCTCCAAAGATCCCAGTTTCCCAAGTGAATATGGAATTGGGCCATCAAATGAATTCCACGACAGATTGAGATAGTGTACTTCTATGCAACTTTCAAGTTCTTTTGGAACAGAACCAGTTAATCGATTGATAACGACATTTATTTCTTGAACCATGGTCATCTTGCTAATCTCCAGAGGCAGGGGGCCTTCTAATAAATTTTTGGACAAGTTGAAGAAGAATTGCAAATTTGCAAGACTTGCAACTGTTCGTGGTATATTTCCATTAAATGTGTTGTGAGACAAGTCCAACACCTCCAATCTCAGGCAATCTCCTATATTCGGGGATATGCTTCCAGATAATTTGTTTTGATCAAGGTAGAGGTCTCTCAGTTGTTTCAGTTGACCCAAAGAGTGAGGAATTTGCCTAGAGAGGTTGTTTTGGCTCAGAGATAAGAGTCCTAATCTTTGTATCGTGCCAATTTCCATTGGGATACTTCCTCGTAACTTGTTTTTGTCCAAATACAACCGTACCAACTTTTGAAGCTTGCCCAGTGTTGAAGGAATGGATCCATTGAAGATATTACACTCTAAATTAAGATATGTCAGATTAGCCAGTTGCCAATCTCTGGTGGTATTTTTCCACCTATTTCATTGTGGCTCAAATCGAACACAGACATTCGGGAAAGCTATTGAATGGAAGAGGGTATAGTGCCAGTAAGATGAATTTCACCTGTGTATCTGTTCAAGGAAGGAGCAATTAGTTAGAGCAGTAAGAATAGGTAATGTCGGGCTGCTCCCACTTATGAGCTGATTTCGTCCTAAAAAGAGGTGTTCCAATCCGAATAGCTGACCCAACTGCACAAGCACCATCCCAGTGAGTTGATTGATCGTTAAATCGAGGACCCGGAGATGGGTACAATTAGCAAGGGTTTTTGGGATTTCCCATCCAAGTTTATTTCCCCATAAGAATAAGTTTTCCAACTGAGATAGCCTGCCACCAAACTCCCATGGAATGTGTCCGGTTAACTGGTTATGATGCAGTTGCAGGTCTAAGAGAAGAGTACAATTAGAGAGGGAGGGTGGAATTTTCCCTAAAAGATAGTTGTGACGAAGATATAGGGTATTAAGCTGAGAAAGCCTCCCCAATTCAGAAGGAATAGAGCCATGAAGCTGGTTATAACCCAGAGACAAGTTTTTCAATGAGGACACGTTTCCAAAGGAGGTAGGAATGGAGCCAGTCAGTTTGTTTATATCTATCAAAAGTTTAAAATTTAACATTTATAATTGCTTCAAGCTTGATACTCCATTATTGGTTGCTAGATACAAGAAAAAAGTAGTTTAGCTTTAGGGTACTTAAGTGTATTTATTTTCAATTTCCAATAAGGTCCATTGAGGGTTGATAATTACTGATAATTATATTACAACTATCGCAACTGTTTTGAAAACAATTATAAAATACTTTAGTTGTAGAAAGAGATTAGATTCATATTTTAGATTAAGATGATGAATGAATAAGAATTTATTCAATAATTTACCAATTCAAGTCAACAACTACAAAATACTTTAGTTGTAGAAAGAGATTAGATTCATATTTTAGATTAAGATGATGAATGAATAAGAATTTATTCAATAATTTACCAATTCAAGTCACTGTCATCTGACTATTTTTTTGAAAACTCATATAATATACAAAAACTAAGATGACCCAAAAAAATGAGAGTCAATTTTGGAAATATCATATTTCATGTCATGTTCTCTTGACATTATTGTAATTTTGTTACTAAAAATACAATAATTAAAGCACTAGAAACCCAAATTAAAACTTATCATACAAAATCCATAAAAAAAATAATAACCCAAAAAAATAACCATAAAAATCAGTGTTTCGAAATATTATATTTCATATTTTCTTGACTTTCGAAAAACTTTACTTAAATGTAATTTTGTTACTAAAAATACCCTATTTAAATTAAAATCCATAATACAAAAGCAGTTTAAAATCAGTGCAAACAAAAAATATTTGACATGAGAAAGAGATCACTCATCGATGTACATAATTATCAAAATTGAAGATATGTGCCCAAATTATTATTATTATTGAAATTGAGCTTAAAAAATATGTCTAGAACATTCCAAAAAAATGTCGAAACATCTTAAAGACAGCAAACAAATCCTAAATTGCCTATGAAATCCTCGGTAATTCCTGAAATGTAGGAACACAAGGTATGCATGTTTTTGTTTTTGTTTTTGTGAGACGGGTGCAACGTAGCTTTACACTGATATGGATTATCAAATTAAACTTGGGGATTTTATTGAGACTTCAAAAATAAAAAATTAAATATAGTTAACGTCCATAAAATCGCCTATGGTATCCAGAAGGTAAAAAAGTCCTCGGACATGCCTTGGTCATCTATTCAAGAAGCTTAAAAGAGAAATTGAATTCTCTATTTTGTCTGGAAGGTCAAAAATATACACCCTTAATTAGTTTATAATAATCACTGGAAATATAAAAACCTGACATCACGAACCCTACATAAAGTTCCAAGAATCAAAATGGAACTTTGATTAACTTTTTTTCAATGGAGTTTATTCGTCAGAATGGACTCTGGGAGCAAGCAGAAGATAAGTTGAAGCGGCAGACTTCTCCATTTCCCGAAACCACACGGATCTCAGTAGAGGAAACTTTCCTTTCCTGCCCACTGCCATTTCTATATATATATAGATATCACAATCGTTAACCCTAACTCCATTACACACCAGTTATTTCATTTCTTGGCCTGCAAATAAATATTGGGTATACAGTGGGCTCTGCGTTAACTGTAATTTTGGGTGAAGATGGACGCTCCAGGTGCACAGGAAATATCGTACTATGAACATATTCAGAAGCACCACGAGGAGAAAGGCTGTTTATATGCCTGGTTCGTATAACATCAAATATATTTATATCTCTTTCACTAATATTTTTTTTACCATATGATTCTGGTCATGTAGTTCTGATGTTTGATGTGAAAAATGGATTATATTGCAGTCTGTTTACCAAGCGGCCTTCCAGTTGGTTTTTGCTCAACCGCAGAACTCTTCAGCCAAACAGCCTCCCTAAATCATGCGGAATAGAGCCATAATGGCTATTGTTAGAGAGGTCGAGCACTCAGAGAAAGGATAGATTAGCAAGAAAAGGGGAGATGGGGCCATGTAAACTCATACTTGTGAGATTTAGCGAAACAACTCTCTGGTGGCATAAAGAGCATTGGACTCTAGTCCAGCTGCACAGGGACACACTGGTATTCCAACTTCTTATTGCCATGTTTGGATCCAAGCTGAGGGTAGCCTTGAATGCCATCAGAGCCCACCCATCAGAAGCATTGTTGAGGTGAGCATGAGCTGCCGATGCCAGAAAGAAACCCCATGAAAAATACAAAAGCATAAAGATGAACAATGGCAAGGCGGTCTCGTGGGCTTCTTGGGCTGAATAGGCGTTATCAATTGCCGGCCATACTTTCCACTTGGAATCAGTGCGCAAACCATTTCAGCTTCTAATTTAATATCAACATTCACCATCTCATATCAGAAATACAACTCACCAGACGAATCAAGCCTATAGAATCACACTCTTCTAAGCGATGTTTTGGCCGACTCATCAACAGGCAGGCAATAAATTTAGCACACTTACCCCAGAAAACCCGTATTTCCCATCTAAAAACAAATATAATGAATTAAATCCATGAGCACTTACCACAAAGAAGACCAGAAAAATATGTTTAACACGAAATTTATACAATAAACACACTAGATTAAAAAAAAAAAAAACTTGAAAGAGGATAATAAATCCCAAACAGTTTTTCAGAAAGTAGTTTATTATTATGAATGGAACACTTCAAAACAAAAGCAGTAAAAAATTATTCACTTCGCTCAAAACAAAGCTACTTATTGGCCATGGGATTGATAACAAAATGCAGATGGAAATACGTAATATGTCGGGCATTAACCTTTGGGTTTGAGGAAATTTCCAAAAGCACGACAGTTTTCATTATATGTCGAGGGAATTCTACATAGATCTACAGTTCAACATCCTGCAGAACTATTTGCCTCCCATTACGTTGTCATTTTCTCTGCTACTGTAACGCTTTAGCTTCCCTTAGTGCAATCATTATCAATCTTCGTCGCGGAATTGTGGGGGTGTTAGGAACCACGTGGAGGTATCAATCTTCGCGGTGTAGTTGCGGGGAGTTAGTAACGGTCTTGAGCTATCAATCTGACGGTGGAAGATAGTTCTGTCGTCTAACATAGAGAATCGAGGGTTCATAATCGCACAGCATAGCAGCTAGGAAGGTTGATTTCACATGGGAACGCCTTACAGCGAATTATATGATTTTTACATGTTATTTGAAAATTCTTTTAAGTATCGAAATTTTTTTAAGTAGCTAAAGGATTATATATCTTAAATAATAAGTTCATATAATAACGAGTCCATATAGGTGAACTTGGTTAAATAAGTGTGGAATAACACGTTATATATTTTGATTAACCCTACATTTCAGACTTGTACGTGAGTCTATAATCAACAGAATTCCAATTGTCTTGAAAAAATCATTATATGTATTTTTATTATTATCATTATATTTTAGTATTATAATATATTAGAAAGAATTGATTTAATTGAGTTTTTAGTAATGGTTCTATGGTGTTTTTTTTTTATTTCTATGACTTTATTAATTTTTTTTTTAAATAATGGTCTTTTTTTGATAAGTTTGGATTTTTCCATACAAATGTAATGTGAGGACGAGCAAGCATGTTCTGCTAAGGTGGAGTTTACTTTATCTCTTTATATAGTTTTTGATGTAAAATTAAGGTGGAAATTGAAGTATTTTTATTGCACCAAGAAGCTCTCTAGAACCTAGTATAAGGGACATGTTACATTTAAAAATAATAAAATAATACTTACATTAAAAAATTTAAAAATACCAATATATAAAAGAATCTATGTTAGCCATAAATCACCTTATATTCATCTTAACTTTGGATCTTAGAAACTCCTAGAGGGATCAAATCTCTCAAGATGCAAACCTATTTTTGTATGCAAAACTTGAGGAAATGTTTGCACCTCAATAGATTTAATGCCTCTTGGCTAAGATGGATCTATTGAGTTTTGATAACACACTAATAAAATGCTATAATATATATATATATATAATTTATATATATATATTTCACTTGTTTGGTAAAAGTAAAAATTATTTTTGTATTAACATTTAAAAAAAATAGATATCTCCTTTTTTCTTACTTGTAATCTTAATATGATTGACAAATGACATGAAAAAATAATATTATTAATACTCATACTACATTAATGAAATTCATTCTATGTTCATTTGACATGTATCATGTAATATTTAACACAAAAATATATTAATAACAAAGACATATTTTACTATAAGTTATAAATAACATAATGTTATAATAACTTTATATAGAGAAAAATAAAATAATTAAAACTAACAATTTTCTTATAATTTCACTTTCAATTATGAGGGGATGTGTAATTTATCCCATCCTTAATATAGATTCCATATATAACATTTGCAAAATATCAATAAAAAAAGGTTTCATGTGAGTTGTAAATCAAATATTTCAATATAAATGTTAGTAAAATATTTTAATATCACATATATGAGTTCTTGTTCCATTATAAGTTCTTTCTAAATCAAGGTATGATAGAGATGTTTAGTTTTTTCAATTTTTAATATGGAGAATATTTGTAGTTAAAACATTTTATTAGTGTGTTGCTCAAAATCAGTTTAGATCCATCTTAACTGTCGATCTACCAAGAGTCGATAGGAATCAAATCTCGACATGTAAACCTTTCCTCAAGTTTTACACCAAAAAAAGGTTTACATCGTGAGAGATGTCGATCTACCAAGAGTCGATAGGAATCAAATCTCGACATGTAAACCTTTCCTCAAGTTTTACACCAAAAAAAGGTTTACATCGTGAGAGATTTGATTTGTCTTGACCCTTGGTATATCTATATTTAAGATGAATCTAAACTGATTTAATATGTTTTCAATCCCAAATATCATCATATAAATAGAAATGACTCCCATATATATTTTAACAATTTTGTCAAGCGTATTTCGTATATCTTTTAAAATTATTGGTATAAACATTTTATTGCACAAGTTTTTGGTGGTTATACAAGATTTGATTCTATATGTAGACTTTCCTACAAAAGAATATATCGGTACACACATTTTAATGCGCAATTTTTTGTTTGATATACGAGATTGGTTCTATGTGTAGACTCTCCAAAAGAAAGAAAAAAAAAGTAAGTTCAATAAAGACAAATTTCGCTCATGTATTAACATATTTTTTTAATGTATCTTCAATTCTTACCAATGTGGGCCTTCTTAGAAGTATGCATAATAGATACTCGTTGGATGTGGAATTTAATTCCACGTCCATCAAGGGTGGGGGTAGCGGGAGTTAGTGTGCAAACACAATAGTGTTTGCACACTAAGTCCTGCACCCCCACCTTAATGTGGACGAGGTTGGGAGGAGTTAGTTGCAAACAAATAGTGTTGGCAAACTAACTCCCCCCACCCCCACCTTCAATTGTATTTACAAACTAAATCCACCCCACCCCACCTTCAATTGTATTTGCAAACTAACTCCCCCACTCCCATTGTGTTTTCAAACTAACTCCCCCTACCCATGATGTTTATTTAATCATAGAAATAAATATTCTGAACATGCAACAATCACACATATAGCTCAAAAATAAATAGCAAAAGCATAAATATGATATTGATAATTACACCCTCAATTTGTCTTTTTAATTAAATATTCTAAGCTTACAAGAAAACCTCCATGAGTTTGTATTGAAATCCAATTAATTTTATATTGAATTTAGGTTTATAATATTTAAATCTTATTAATTTTATATTAAAATATGATTAAAATTTAGAGTTTATAATTAAATTTAAAATTGTATTTTAAAATTAAAATGTATATTATTCCTATTTTATTTCATTTTAAGTTTAAAATAGAATCTTATTAAATTCGAAATTTTCATTATTAATGGACGAGTGGACATCTTTTTACCTAACTGTCAAGTTTAAACACCCATTGAAAGTAGAATTAAATTCCATGTCCAAAAAGTGCCCACTCTGCATACTCCTCAGTAGACCCACATAGAAAAAATTGAAAACACATGAAAAAAGCATGTTGATGGGAAAAATAGATTTATATGTCGAAGGAATTAAGTTTACCCTTATAAGATTAGAGTGTGGCAATAGGACCAAGATATTACACGATAGGGCTAGGATATTACACAATGTATTTATGTGTAATTGCATGAATTAGGTTTATGATTTAAGTTTAAAAAAAACTTAATCATTTGTAAATATAAAAAAGCTGATTTTATAAAAAAAAAATAATGTGTAATGATAATGGTAGTGGTTCATTAAAATTAGAGTTGGTTTATCAAATTTTAATAAAGGTAAAGGAGCATTTGTATTTATTAAAATAATTTTATTTTTGTGTTTGAAAAGCATTACGAGAAGCATTCCAAGTTAGGAAGACCAATATAGTGACTAATATTTTGAAATTGTGATATAAATAAACTTAGAGTCATCTTAACTGTTGATCTACAAAACATCGAGAGATCAAATATGCTCACTTTAAAAGAAGTTTTCATTTCAAGAAATTTGATCCCTCTTGACACTTGACTTGAGATGAATGTAAGCTGGTTTATTTGAATGAAGCAGAATAAATACTTTTTAATTATATATTTTTATTAAAATAAAATTATAGATATTCCACAACTTTAATGCTTCATAAAACATTTCTTTTAATTATGGTTTGAAGAATATTTTTTTAATACTTCAGGTGACAAATACATAATGACTTTGGAAAACTCAAAACCTTGAATAATTGAACTAAAAAACATTGACTCCAAACATAGAATAAGTAAACTCACAAACTTTCACTCACAACCTAAAATAATTGAATAAATACAAATTTGGATTGTTGTGTCAACTCTGATACCAAGCTACATGTCAGGCTAAACACAAGAAAATAAATTAAGATTGTATGCGTTATTTAGGGGAATATATTCTCTTCTCCAAATAAAGATATAATAGGTCACACCATTGAATCCAATTAACTGAAAACCTCTTATTTTAAATGATTTTTACTGTGAAGGTTTTGTCGTGACTTCAGAAGTTGAATCCTCCAACGACTGGGTAGGAAAAAACTTTGATGTCTGTGTGTGTCATAATTCTTTAGTGGGAGGAAATTCAAAATCTCTCGTAGTACAAGTGCAAAGAGAACATGATTCGCACCAATAAGTAGCAGCACATTTAAAGAGAAGTGAAGAAAACGAAATGCAATTTTCAGTTGATCGAGACTTTTAGCTCTCAAAATATGCTTTTCCACATAACCAATAGAGCATCTCAGGTCATGTGGATTTGATATCTTTGAGCTTACAAGTGCAAGGCCTAAAAAGATGTAACACGGGAATATCATCAATATACATTTACGTGGATTTAGAATTCCCGGAGTCTTGAAATTTTGTGCAGGTCATGGTGTCTTTAGAATTTACCAAGATTTTTTTATTTTTTATTTTTTTGTTCTTTGGGGTTTTAAAATATCTTTCTTTGTGTAGTGTGTAATTAATTTGATGTTCATTTACTTTTTACTTATATATATAGATATATAATTAATTTGATTTATTAATCAAAACATATGAAGCTGACATTTAATTTATTTTTTTTTTTTTTTTATTTTTTTTTTTTATGATATATAAAAAATGTTGACATATTATCTTATATTACACCTACACATATCCCCATACTGGGTTGTAGACTGCCTCTTCCCATAATAAATTTGGGTGTACAACAACACCTAGTTTCACTATGTAGCTAGCAAAAATTTGTGCTTATTTTCATATTGTTAATTTTATTCTTTATGTAGTCAAAACAAAGAGACAATTTTGATATTTTAAATAATTTTGTTATAACTATCCATTACCAAGTTAATAACCTTTTTCCCATAGAAAAAAATCTAGTAATTTTATTATAAGAAACGAAATTAAATTAATAATTGTCATTTAACGTTTCGCCTGGAAATTGCCACCATTAAGGGGTGTCCAAAAATAGAATTGTAGAAGCCTTTTTTTTTTCAGTGGATATAATTGGATCATCAAAGAATCCATTAAGGAAGAAAAAAATATCTCATGAAAACTAAGGGGTGTAATATATACTTTTGCCACAAAATAAAAATAGGGGATATCCTAAAAATAATAACTATAATAAGTAGAAGAAAGAAACTAGCATTGATCTAACTAGAGCTAGGAGTCATGAATATATTATGAAGAGCAAGCTTGTAAAATCTTCTTGGTCTTCTAGTAGACTTGTCCAATGCCATGCTAGCTTTGTGGAATGCATTTGGTCCTTAATTTTCATCCCTATAAACTGATTAAAGGAAATTCAAGTAAAAAATAGAAAAATGTTTTATACTTTTGGAAAAGTGGATGGAGATAATAGTTGTTGAGCTAGTAAAGAAACTAAAAAAATGACCACTTAAGAATCCCATTTTTTTAATTGATTGTAGGCCTTTCTCTTTTGCTAATATATGAATGATATAAGGACTCAAAATCTCAACAAAATGGTTTGTATATGGACCCAAAACATCCGTGAAAGAAATGGAGTAAGAGTTAGTGAGGTCTATAATCCACCTACCATTTCCCATTGAGTTGGTACCTTATGTTGCACCATCAAAGAAGACACTAAGTAAATTTGGTTTCTTACCAATGTAGGAGAATTTATATGAGAAGAAATAATCATGTTTGGTAGGAGCCTACACCTAAAATTTCCAAACTTTGGACCAATGAATGAGAAGGAGAGGGAGGATTATTCTCAAAAGTATGTGATTCTGAGATAACCAAATAAACCAAGAAATAGAAAGAGGGAGAGCCTAAAATTTCTTATGTCGAGGAGTGGAGAGCCAATCTCATAGATCTAATTCAATGGTATCTCCTTACCAAAGAAATGATATTCCAAGAAATCTCTAAATTTCCTTCCAAACCTCTCTCATAAAGGGGCATGAAAAACAAGTTGATAGTTTGTTTCTTCAACTTGATATCATAAACAACATCTGTTTGTACCCTAAAAGAATAGTTTGTGTGGAGAATCCTAGGTCAAGGATTTATTCTATATTGACAACCACATAATTGTTTTTGTTTTTACTAGAGAAAAAAGTTTCCAAATATTTTCCCCACGAAGGAGACTGACTAGGATCTAAATATTATGCAAGTGAGATATATCCCATTTTTGGAGTTTTCTTTCTCTATGGGTTGGGAGACCAAATCAAGTAGTCAATACAATCCATGAGGAGGACAATGGAATTCTGCAAATATTTGATATAGGAGTTATAGAATTAAACAAAGTGATTAGCAAGGTGTATGTCCTTGCTAGGGATCCCATGAGTTATACCTAATGTAAAGTCATGCCTCATAACTTGACTGAAATAATAGAAGCCATATTGTTTAACATTTGTATTGTAACAACCCTAATGAAAATTCCATGTAATAAAAGTTAATAAAGGAAAAATAATAACCACGATTAATGGGACACTTATTGCAAGCTGAATGTTGGGCAACATCCTAGTGATGGGGATCACTTGTGATTGATTAATGGCTAAGGAAAATGGAAAAGGAAATGGCTAAGGAGTTAGAAAGGAAAAATGGCATTTTTGGCACATTTATTTATGAAAATAATAGAAATTAGGAGAAAAGGGAAGTGAAAGGTCACAGGTTGCATGCGAGGAGGAAAATGGGAAAATTATGGAAACTGGAGAAAATAGAAGCCTCATTTATAAAAAGGCTTCTAAGGATCAGTTGGTAACCTTTTGTTAGTTCAGTTTGGAGCTCTTTCATTATTCTCTCTCTCTCTCTCTCTCTCTCTCTCTCTCTCTCTCTCTCTCACTCATACTCTTGGATACTTAGAGTTCTCTTGGAGCACTCTTGGAGGGTGTGGCATACTTGGATTCTTGGAGAAAGAAGGAAAAGGAAGAGCAAGAAAGAACAAGAGGACATCATGGTCAAAAACTACAACGAGATTCACTTGTGGGTACTGAGTTGCATGTATGTTTTTCTCACTAGTTTTGGTATGCATTGCATATGCATGTGGACTTTTCGTCATGATATATCACTTGCATGGAGGATTTCCTAGATTGATGCTCGATTTCCTAATGTTTCCATTTCTTGGATAGCCATGGAGATTGTGGGTTTATTTATTTATTTTGGTTTTGGTTGGTTCTCGTGTTTCCTTAGCTAGGGTTTATTTATTAGTTCCTGGAATCCCTAGTTGGACAAACACTGTAGAGGTACTGTAACAACTTGGGTTGAGCTACTAGTCCTAAAATCCTTATTGGACAAGCGCTTTAGAAGCCCTTGGTGGGTTGAGTTACTAGTCCTGGAAGCCTTGGTTGGAAAAATTCTTTGGAAGCCTGGGGACAACTGTGGGTTGAGTTATTAGTTCTGGAAGCCTTGGTTGGAACAAACGCTCTAAAACCCTTGGAAGGCTTGGATAGTGACTAATCTAATGATGTTTTTGTGATCTATGACCATGAGGTGGAATCACTATTTGATGGGTTGAGGTGGATGGCCTTTGGAAGCCCAGATGGTTTTTGATTAACATGTTCTACGAGGTCCCACATTCATGGTTGGAATATGACATGGGGGTGAATGACTGAAGAGAGATTTGGCTCAATCATTCTATGGTTGGGCGGAATGTGGAAGTCCCATTGTGGGTTTGGATTTTTCATAATCAATATGGGGTTATTTCTCCTTTTATTTCTACAAGTATTAAAATGGTTTATGTGTGGATCATATGGCTATTATTTCATTGGTATTTCTATTACTATTATGCTAGTTATTTATATGTTTTATGACAATAGCTATGTGTGGATCTCATCATGTTTTTATTTGTAAATGAATGAAAAATGTATCTATGACCTAATGGATGAAATGGTAGTCAATGTGTTGAAGCACCATTGTCTCTTAGCGATTCTCAGCTAAGTATGAGACCCCTATGCTCAAATATATTATTTACACCTGTAGATTACATATTCGTGATATGTTTGACAAAATGTTTGTCATTGCTAGTAGGGGTCCAGTCAAGGTATTATTCAAGTAATTTCTTTTGCACTTTCATTCCATGTTATCTTATTGTTTTGAACATGTGATTCTATTTTGGGAAGTGACTTGGGATCTAGGCCTAGAAAAGTGGCTCAAATCCCCGGGATGCTGGCACAAAACTATGCAAAAAAGTCGTTGGATGCTGGCTTGTAGGCCTGTGAGATCATCAAAAAGTCCCTAGACACTGGCATGCCCATGAAATGAGAGCATCTAGAGGTTAATTGGTCCAAAATCTTAGTGGGACCTAGGCACTTGTTGGCAGAAAGGTTGGATTGGTTCCTAAGGGTACTAATGCTGATGTTTAATGTCTGTATGGTGTGTTTCCGTTAGTTCCACTTCCTTAACATGACTTAGGAGGTCGAGTCATATCATAATGGCCTCTTGTCGCATGTTTACCTTGGCTGGATGGTTTCTTGGGCAGATGTGGGAGGAGGGTGTTACACAGTGGTATCAAAGCATGGTTTACCCCTTACAATGGATTCTCTGTGTGTTGGTCATGCATGAATCTCAGTTGCATGTGTGTCTCTTACACTTGCATTCCATGTGATTGTTGCATTTTCATGATGTTTATCATGGTTGTAGTGATGTCACCATGTTGAAGTTGATGTTGTTATTGTGGAGTGCATCGTTGTGAGTGTATGACTGGTTACAAGTTGTTATATGTCACCTACAAGTATCATTTTGCATGTTTGGTTGTATTCTTGTATTCTTTGTTACATGTATCATTCTGGTAGGTTTGGTTACAAGTATTTTTCATTTATGCTAGATTACATGTGTTTATACATGTGTGTGGTTGGTTACACATTGCTTACGTATATTCATGTTTTCATGTGGTCAAATGTGCAATGATGTAATGATTGTTGTCAAGCATGAGGTCGGGGTGTGTGTTGCTATGAAGGTCATGAATTGATGACTGGACCCTAGCTAGAATGATGGTTGCATGCTTACATGCTTATGTGTTATGTTTCCATATGATGTCATGATTATGTTATACATGTATCACATTGATTTTTTTATCTTGCAGACAAGGTATCCTCCCCAGGATATACTAAGGTGGGTTGGTTTATTGTGATTTGGTTTATCTCACATGATATACCTTGTAGGAAGAAATACCAAATGGCTGGCAATATGGTAGATTACAAGGACTCTCCTTATGAATCAAATGGGAAGTATGGTGTTGGGAACTATTCTGATTTGGTAGATACATTATGAATTTTAAAGGAAGAAATGAGCAGTTATAAGGGAGATAATGATAGGATCATGCATGCACAGGAGAAGTAAGCAGCGTTTAATGCAGTGATACTTCAGAGTTTTTCATATTTGCAATAACATGGACCACATCGGATCAGCTATGAGCAAGAGGACACAACTAATGGGGCATATGGAAGTAGGTGGCATGGTGGTCACAGGTCAGATAGAGATGACACAGTTAAACATGTTAGATTGTTTGACACTTTGAAGAGGAGAAGAGATAAACATATGTATTATTCTAGATCTGATTCAAATATGCGCTATGATTGTCATCATTATCATCCTTGTAGGAGGATTGATAGGGGATACTTGGCGAATGCATCTAAGAAAGAAAAGCCATCTACTTTTCATGGAGAGGTGAAGAAACCACGAGATATAGAGGCATGGTTTCCTGGAATGAGGAAGTTCTTCAGGTTACATGACCTTTTAGAGAATATGAAAGCCAAAGTAGCTACATTTGGTCCCAAGGTAAAGCATACATTTGGTGGGAAGATGTGAAGAATGTTAGATGTATTCATGAGGAAGACTTGACTTGGAGAGAGTTTGAGTGGCTATTCAAGAAGAAGTATCTATCGGAGAGATACTTTGATGACAGGGAAAAAAAAATTTATGAGCTAAATATGGGATTGATGACAGATGAGGAGTACATTAGCAGGTTATTGGAGTTGCTAAGGTATGTGACTTACCTCGGAGAGGAAAGGGCCAAGATTAATAGGTTTATTAGTGGATTATTGGTTTCATTCAAAGACATGATTAAGTTCGATGAAATTAGATGATTGGAGGAAAGAATTCGAAAGTTAAGGTATTGCTATGAACAATCGAAGCACAAATATGAGACTAAGCTAGATTGGAAAGGTAATGCAAAGAACATAGGAAAATGGGACAGAAGGAAAGAAATACCTTAGGATAAAGTTAACAAAGAGAATGTAGTGCCATCTAAGAAATTCAATGCATCAGATAAAGGACAGGGAAATCGATCTGAGGAGTAGAACAAAGATGCAGGTTGGAAGCCTATACAGTGTTGCACTTTGGAAATGATCATTGCAAGCAAGATTGTCTACATAATTAGGGTGGTAGCCCTAAGATACATAGTGCACAGGATGCACAAACTATTGGGGATGTTGGTTAGAGCGTTCCTCATATCGATGCAGCATTGGATAACAAACAGGTAGATCATCGGGCATCTATCATTGAGATGGACAGTAAGCTTTGTGGTAAAGTTATTTCTATTTTGATTGACCTTGGATCTAATTATAGCTATGTTAGTCCTGACTTGGTGGATAAGTGTGGTTTAAGGAATTGCATGAAAAATCTTGGTTAGTGTAGTTGGTGACACGTACAAAGAAGCAAGTTCATCATTGGGTACGATCTTGTGCATTTGATTGAAATGGTGTGCCTACCATACCACATTTGAATGTATTACCATTGGGATCATAGACTATGTTGTTGGGCATGGATTGGTTCTATCTTCATAGAACCAAGGTGGATTTCTATGACAAGGCCATTGATTTCTTGGATGACAATGGGGAACCAAGAGTCTTACAGGGAAAGAAGAAAGCCACATCAATTAGGATGGTAAAAAGTATGCAAGAAAAACATGGCCACAAGAAAGGGTGTGTGTTATTTGCAGTGCATATCTCTAGTGACAAAGGTAAGGAAGTTGAGGATGGAGATGTTCTGAGTAGGTACCTAATTCTATAAAAAAATTGGGATGTATTTGCTGATGACATTTAAGAGTTTCCACCTCCTAGGGAAGTAAACTTTTCTATTGAGTTAGTGCCAGGGGTAGCTCCAACATCAAAAGCACCTTACACGATGAACACACATGAGTTGGTTGAGTTGAAGCTGTGGTTGAAGGAAATGTTGGGCAAGGGATACATTATGGCAAGTGTATCATCTTGGGGTGCACTAGTATTTATTTGTGAAGAAGAAATATGGCACTCTCAGATTATGCATTGAATACATGTAGTTGAAGAAAGTGACCATCAAGAACAAGTATTCGTTCTCGAGAATTTATGACTTGTTCGATCAATTGAAGGGAGAAGTAGTATTATTAAAGATTGATCTGAGATCTGAATATCATCAGGTACACATCAAAGAGGAGGAAACAACTTCTTGGACCATATGAATTTGTTGTAGTTCCATTTGATTTGACTAATGCTCCATATACATTTATGTTCTTGATGAATAGTGTGTTGTGTCAGTATTTGGATAAGTTTGTTATTGTGTTCATTGATGATATATTGGTATATTCTAAAAATGAGGAAGAACATGTCGATCATTTAGCAGTAGTGTTGAGATTGTTGAGAGAGCATCAATTTTATGTTAATCTCATTAAGTGAAGTTTCTTTCAAGCTGAGGTACATTACTTGGGACATGTTGTCTCCAAGGAGGGCATTGGAGTAGATCCATAAATAATAAGGGCCATCATGGAATGGGTAGCTCCTAAGAATGTAGATGAGGTGAGATATTTTATGGGGTTGGTAGGCTATTATAGGAGGTTCATCAAGAAATTATCACATATTGCTTATCCTATCACATCATTGCAGAGGAAAGGTAAGAAGTTTGAATGGATAAAGGAGTGTGAGGCTAGTTTTGACCAGATCAAGTAGTTGTTGACACATGCACCAATGTCAAAGATTGCATATCTCGATAAAGATTTTGTAGTATGTATAGATGCTTGCAAGAAAGGAATTGGTGGAATCCTTAGGTAGGATCAAATTTTGGTATGCTATGAGACGAAGGAACTAAATGAGCATGAGTAGAACTATCCCACAAATGATCTTGAGTTGGCAGCAATTATACATGTGTTGAAGATGTGGAGACACTATCTTCTCGGTAGGCAGTTTGCATTGATGAGTCATCACAGTGGTTTGTGGTATCTATTTGACCAACCAAATCTGAATGGTAGGTAGGTTCGGTAGTTGGCTATGATCTGTAAGTTCTATTTTGAGATCAGATATATCAAAGGTAAAATTAACAAAGTGGAAAATGCTCTTAGGAGGAGGATATAGGTAACTGACATAGAAACTATGAGCTACTATGGGACAAAATTACAAGATAGTATCGTACAGGGAGGTTAGAAGGATGCCCAATATATGGAGATTATGCACAGCTTGCAAAAAAGTACAGGTACAGGTATAGGTGGTAGCATAGGAAAAGGTACAGGTGCATAGGATGTGGATTATTGCTTTACAATGGATGGATGGGCCAGATTCAGAGATAGGCTATATGTCCTAGACAATAGTAAGCTCAAGAAGGTGATCTTGAGGGAGTTTCATGTCAAACTGTTGGGTTTTGTTATATTCTTTCCACGACTAGCCCATGTCATTAACCAGGGGGTTAGAAGGGGGGCGGAGCCCCCACTTCATTGCACCGATTATGTAGTGGGGGGAGTCACAAGGGTTTTGAGGGGTGCAAGTAACCCCACTCTATGGGGTCCGGGGCAGCGCCCTATAAAATTTTTATTTTGGACCTTATGTTAGGTTAGGCGGACCTACCTATGGTTTTGTGCATGATTTTCGCACAAGGTTTTGGAAGTGATGGTTTTCGGTCCATGGTTTTGGACGCGATGGCTTTCAGTCCATGGTATTGGATGCTTTGGCATGTATAAATATGTATTGTAATGTTGAAAGGAATATAATGAAAAGTCAAGCTATTAGTCCTGGTTTTGGGATCCAGGGGAAAACCTCTGTGTATATGTGTTTTATGTGTTATTCTCTCACATTGTTTATTTTTTGTGTTTTAGAATTCATATTCAGGTAATTTTTGTATAGGGTTAAACCTACATTTGGTATCAGAGCTATTTTGGCTTCAAGGGGATGCCTTTGTTGCTAAGGGTTTGTGCTTGGGCCTGTGGTAGACCCCGTTCAATGGGAGATCTGCGTGATTGATTCTGGTGGTGAAAGAAGATGGCGAGCAGTGGAGAGATAGAGATCGATAAATTTAATGGTTAGAGTTTTGAGTTATGGAAACTCAAGATGGAGGATCTGTTCGTGGATAAAGAGCAGTGGATCATGGTAGATCCAGGTACTAAACCAACGGGATTATCTGAAGGCAAAGAGCTCAATATGATTGTGTGTCTTAGATTCAATATTGCTGAATGTATTAGGGGAAGCTACGACAAAGGATTTGTGGGAAAAGTTATGGATTTTGTACCAATCTAAGTCTCTGGTGAATAAACTTTTCCTACAGAAAAAGCTATATAACCTGAGGATGAAAGATGGAGACTCAGTGACAAAGCATCTGAATGTCTTTAATACTCTGGTAAGTTAGTTATCATCTGTTGATATTAAAATTTCAGATGAAGATAAGTGCATCAGTTTATTGTGTTCTCTACAAGATTCATGGGATAGTTTGGTTATTGCAATAGGTAGCAATACAACTGCCTTGCAGTTTGATGAAATAGTCTCATCCTTGCTGATAGAGGAGATGAGACGGAAAAATATGGAGAGCCAAAATGGTGATGCCTTGTCTGTATGAGGATGGTCCCAGAATAGAGACAAAAATAAGTCATCGAATGGGAGATCTAAATCTAGAGGGAGATCAAAATCTCCAGGAAAACATGTAAAGGTGGTGTGTTGGAAATGTGGAAAGGAAGGGCACTACAAAAGGGATTGTAAATGTAAAGCTCCTGATAAAGGTAAGGGATCTGATGATGCTCCTTCTATAGAGGCAAAAACCACCTCAGATGAAGGTGGGGATGTGTACTTGGCTTCTTCAAGTACACATGTAGATCATGAGGCATGGTTGGTTGACTCAAGTGCATCCTTTCACTCCACTCCCCATAGAGAGTGGTTTTGCGAGTATGAGAAATATGATGGTAGTGATGTCTTCTTGGGGGATGATAGAAAGACTAGAATTGTTGGTCGTGGAAAATTAATGTTGAAGTTGCAAGGTGGAAGGGTTAGAACACTTTCGGGTGTTCTGCATATTCCTGCGTTGGCCAGAAATCTGATTTTTGTAAGCAAACTGGATGATGCAGGTGTAAAAAAAGTGTTCGAGAAGGATACCTGCAAGATGGTTCGGGGAGCACTGGTACTGATGCTGGGACTTCACATTGGAACTCTGTACAAGCTACAAGGTAGCACTGTTGTTGATGGGTGCAACAATTTTGTGGTTCCTGAAGGTGGAGAAGAAAATCTAGTGGTCTCTAGAGAGATGACCATGCTATGGCATCAAAGGCTTGGACGTATTGGAGAGAAGGGCCTTTGGATACTTCACGGTAAAGGTATAGTAGAAGGTATGAGTAATAGCTCTCTAGATTTTGGTTTCTATGAAAATTGTGTATATGAGAAGTAGAATCGGGTGAGTTTCCCCTCTAGTGGTAAGAGGGCAAAACAGATATTAGAGCTTGTGCACATTGATGTTTTTGGACCTGTGAAGGTTTCGTCACTGGGTAAGTCTGTGTACTATGTATCATTTATAGATGACTTCTCAAGGAATACATGGATATATTTCCTTAAGAAGAAATCTGAAGCCTTTGACAGGTTTAAAGAATTTAAGGCTTTGGTAGAAAACTAGATAGAGAAGAAGATAAAGGTGCTTTGGAAAGATAACGGTGGAGAGTTTTGTAGCAAGGAATTTGAAGAATTCTATAAGAAGTGCGGTATAGCATGATAGAAGACTACTCCATATACACCTCAGCAAAATGGAGTTGCAGAAAGAATGAACAAGACGTTGATGGAAAGGGCAAGAAGCATGCTCAATGGTTCTGGGTTAAGACATGAATTTTGGGAAAGAGTGGTGGAGACAACATGTTACTTGGTCAACATAACACCTTCATCATCGTTGGAGGATAAGACTCCATAAGAGGTAT
Source organism: Pinus taeda (assembly GCA_000404065.3). NCBI lineage: Eukaryota > Viridiplantae > Streptophyta > Pinopsida > Pinales > Pinaceae > Pinus > Pinus taeda. The sequence goes on along the minus strand of APFE030305257.1, from coordinate 12,670 downwards.
GGACTAGTAAGAAACCCTCTCTTTCACATCTGAGGGTATTTGGATGTGATGCATATGTACATGCTCCAAGGGAGAAATTAACCAAGTTGGATAGTAAATCTGGAAAGTGCATATTTATTGGGTATAAGGATGGTTTAAAGGGTTTTAAGCTTTGGAACCCAGTACCAAGGAAGGTTGTGTACATCTGAGATGTTGTGTTGAGAGAGGTGAAAGATGTTATTAAACATGAAGACCAAAGGAACCTGAGAAGATAGAATTTGAGCTTAAGGAGGAAGAATCAGACTCTACAGCAGAAGATGAAGAGCCACAAACTTTAGGTGTGAGAAGACCAGTTAGAGAATGTAGGCAGTCAGAAATGTATAGTCCATCTGCTTTCTGTTCAAATTTTTCTTTATCTATTACTGACAACGATCCCAAAACTGTGAATGAAGTAGTCAATTCAGAGGATGGAAAACTCTAGAAAGAGGCCATGGTTGATGAAATGACATCTTTGCACAAAAATGAGGCTTGGGATCTGGTGGATTTGTCGGCTAGAAGGAAACCCATTGGCAACAAATGGGTGTTCAAGAAGAAGACAAATGCAACCAAATTGCTTCCTTGCTTGCATAAGTGGTTGCCATGTATTCTGCATTTGTAGTTGATAGTGGCACTACAGATTGTTTGTTACCCATCCAACTGACTGCACCTCCAAATAGTTTAAACACATACCCACTTGTAGATCTTCTCTGATCCAGATCTCTAGCCCAGTCTACATCAACAAAGCCATGAATATCCAACATTCTATCCAATACTGATCTTCCTTGGTAGCACAAACCATAATCACTAGTGCCATGCAAATACCTAAAAACTTACTTCACTGTTATCCAGTGCTCCTTCCATGGTTTTGACATAAACCTGCTCAATGCTCCCGTTGCATGTGCAAAAATCTGGTCTAGTATAGACCATTGCATACATCAGGCTACCGACTGCGCTTGCATATGGAAAATGGGACATGTCCTCTTCCTCTTCTTGTGTCTTCAGACACTGTTCAGCAGATAACCTCACACCTATAGGAATAAGAACCTTCACCGGTTTACTATCCTGCATATTAAACCTCTATAATATTGTCTCAACATACCTCCCCTAATTTAACCATAGCTTCTTCTTTGCCTGATCTCTTTTAATTTCCATGCCCAAAATATTATTTGTAGCACCAAGATCTTTCATGTCAAATTTGGAGGACAAATGGGTCTTCAAATCCTATATAATTTCTTTGTCATTTCCAACCAGCAACATATCATCCACATACAAGACTAGATAAATAACATGGTCACCAATTAATCTAAAATGCACACAGTGATCTGCTTTACTCTGGTGAAGCGAAGTCCTCGTATAAATGTATTAAATTTCTGATACCACATCCTTGGTGATTGTTTTATCCCATACAAAGACTTATTTAACTTGCATACCAGTTCTTTCTCACCCTTCACCGCAAATCCTTTAGGTTGCTCATGTAGATCTCCTCTTCCAGATCCCCGTGAAGAAATGTTGTCTTCACATCCATTTGTTCTACCTTAAAATAAAAAGCAGCAACAACAGATAAAAGTAATCTAATAGAAGTTACTTTGGCAACAGGAGAAAAAATATCACCAAAGTCAATTCCTAGCACTTGGGAATAACCTTTTTCTACCAACCAAGCTTTGTATTTCTCCACCTTTCTTTCTACATTTGTCTTCTTCTTGAACACCCATTTGCTGCCAATGGGTTTCCTTCCAGTGGGCAACTCCACCAGATCCCAAGCCTCATTTTTTTGCAAAGATGCCATTTCATCAACCATGGCCTCTTTCCAGAGTTTTCCATCCTCTGAATTTACTTCTTCCTTCACAGTTCTGGGATCATTGTCAGTAATAGATAAAGAAAAATTTGAACAGAAAGTAGATGGACAATACCTTTCTGGCCGCCTTCTTTCTCGAACTGATCTTCTCACACCAGAGTTTGTGGCTCTTCATCTTCTGATTCCTCCTCTGTTGTAGAGTCTGATTCTTCCTCCTTAAGCTCAAACTCTATCTTCTCAAGTTCCTTTGGTTGGAATTCATGTTAAATAACATCTTTTACCTCTCTGAACACCACATCTCGGTTGTACACAACCTTCCTTATGATTGGGTTCTAAAGCTTATAACCCTTTAAACCATCCTTATACCCAATAAAGATGTATTTTTCAGATTTACTATCCAACTTGGTTCTTTTCTCCTTTGGAACATGTACATATGCATCACATCCAAATACCCTCAGATGTGAAAGAGAGGGTTTCTTACCAATCCATACCTCTTGTGGAGTCTTATCCTCCAACGCTGATGAAGGTGACCTATTGACCAAGTAACATGTAGTATCCACCACCTCTACCCAAAATTCTTGTCCTAACCCGACACAACTGAGCATGCTTCTTGCCCTTTCCATCAATGTCTTAGTCATTCTTTCTGTAACTCGATTTTACTGAGGTGTATATGGAGTAGTCTTTTGTCATGTTATACCACACTTCTTACAGAATTCTTCAAATTCCTTGCTACAAAACTCTCCTCCATTATCTGCCATCAGCACCTTTATCTTCTTCTCTGTCTGATTTTTCACGAGAGTCATAAATTCTTTAAACCTATAAAAGGCTTCATATTTCTTCTTAAGGAAATATATCCATGTATTCCTTGAGAAGTCATTTGTAAATGATACATAGTACACACATCTACCCAGTGATGGAACCTTCACGGGTCCAAACACATCACTGTGCACAAGTTCTAATATTTGTTTTGGCCTCTCACCACCGGAGGGGAAACTCACTCGATTCTGCTTCCCATATACACAATTTTCGTAGAAATCAAAATCTAAAGAGCTATTACTCATACCTTCTACCATACCTTTACCATGAAGTATTCAAAGGCCCTTCTCTCCAATATGTCCAAGCCTTTAATGCTACAACACGGTCTTCTCTCCAGAGACTACTAGATTTTCTGCTCCACTTTCAGGAACCACAGAACTGTTGCACCTATCAATAACAGTGCTACCTTGCAGCTTGTACAGAGTTCCAATTCGAACTCGCCACATCAATACCAGTTCTCCTCAAACCATTTTGTAGGTATCCTTCTTGAACACTATTTTTGCACTTGCATCATCCAACTTTCTTACAAAAATCAAATTTCTGGCCAATGTAGGAATATACAAAACACCCGGAAGTGTTCTAATCCTTCCACCTTTCAACTTCAACTTTACTTTTCCGCGACCAATGATTCTAGCCTTCCTATCATCCCCTAAGAAGACATCACCACCATCGTATTTTTCATACTCGCAGAACCACTCTCTATGGGGAGTGAAGTGAAAGTTGCACCTAAGTCAATCAACCATGCCTCATGATCTACATGTGTACTCGAAGAAGCCAAGTACACATCCCCAGCTTCATCTGAGGTGGTTTTTGCCTCTGCAAAAGGAGCATTATCAGATACCTTTCTTTTATTAGGAGCTTTAGATTTACAGTCCCTTTTGTAGTGCCCTTCCTTTCCGCATTTCCAGCACACCACCTTTAGAGGTTTTTCTGGAGATTTAGATCACCTTCTAGATTTAGATCTCCCACTTGATGACTTATTTTTGTTTTTTCTTTGGGATCGTCCTCGTACAGACAAGGTATCACCATTTTTGCTCTCCATAATTTTTTGTCTCATCTCCTCCGTCAGCAAGGATGAGACTATTTCATCAAAATGCAAAGCAATTGCATTGCTACCTATTGCAATAACCAGACTATCCCATGAATTTGGTAGAGAACACAAAAAATTGATGCACTTATTTTCATTTGAAATTTTAATATCAACAGATGCTAACTGACTTACCAGAGTATTAAATGCATTCAGATGCTCTGTCACTGAGTCTCCATCTTTCATCCTTAGGTTATACAACTTTTTCTACAAGAACGGTTGATTCATGAGAGACTTAGATTGGTACAAAGTCCCTAACTTGTCCCACAAAGCCTTCACCATAGCTTCCCCTGATACATTCAACAATACTGAATCTGAGACCCACAATCATATTATGCTCTTTGCCTTCCAATTCAACTTCTTCCATTATTCATTGGACATCCCATTGGTTTAGTACTTGGATCTACCACGATCCACTGATCTTTATCTACCAACAGATCCTCCATCTTGAGTTTCCACAACTCAAAATTCTGACTATTAAATTTCTCGATCTCTATCTTTCCATTGCTCACCATCTTCTTTCACCACCAGAATCGATCTCGCAGATCTCCCACTGAACAAGGTCTACCATAGGCCCGAGAAAAACCCCTCAGCAAAAAAGGCGTCCCCTTGAAGCCAAAACTGCTCTGATTCCAAAAGTAGGTTTTAACCCCATATAGAAATTACCTGCATACGAATTCTAAAACACAGAAAATAAACAATGAGAGAGCATAACACATAAAACACATATACACAGAGATTTTCCCCTGGATCCCAAAACTGGGACTACTAGCTTGATTTCTCATTATATTCCTTTCAACGCTATAATACATATTTATACATGCCAAAGCATCCAATACCATGGATCAAAAGCCATTGCGTCCAATACCATAGACCGAAAACCATCACGTCCAAAAAACATATGCAAAAATCATGCACAAAACCATAGGTGGGTCTGCCCATCCTAACATAGGGTCCAAGGGGTTATGAGTACGCCTCAAACACCCTATGACCCTGCCTTGCTACACAATTGGTGCAACGAAGGGGGGATCCACCCCCCCTCTAACCCCCCTGTTAACTATGTGGGCTAGTAGTGGAAAGAATATAACCTAACCCAACACAAGGAAGACTAGGATTGGAAGAGTTTTGGATATCCATGGCTTTGTTGATGTGGACTGGGTTGGAGATGTGGATCAGAGAAGGTCTACAAGTGGGTATACCTATTTGGAGGTGCAATTAGTTGGATGAGTAAGAAACAATCTGTAGTGGCACTATCAACTTCAAAGGCAGAATACATGGCAGCCACTCATGCAAGCAAGGAAGCAGTTTGGTTGCAAAGATTGTGTTCAAGTATGGGGTTAGTACAGGGAGCTATAAGGATAGACTGCGACAGCCAAAGTGAAATTTTATTAGTAAATAACCCTGCATATCATTCAAAGACAAAGCACATTGATGTTCAATATCACTTTGTGAGGGATATGATATAAGACAAAAAGGGGTTGCTGATAAAGGTGGACACTTTGAAGAATACTGCAGATGCATTAACAAAATCTGTGAGCTCTGAGAAGTTCTCTTGGTGTAGAGAAACAATGGGCATTGCAGGGTTGGATAAATGATTAATCTCTCTTGTGGCATCCTGTGGAAAGAAAACAACAAGTGGGAGAATGTTGGGTTGTGTTATATTCTTTCCACGACTAGCCCACGTAGTTAACTGGGGGGTTAGAAAGGGGGCGAAGCCCCCCCTTCGTTGTGCCGATTGCGTAGTGGGGGGAGCCACAGGGGGTTTGAGGGGTGCAGGTAACCTTGCTCTATGGGTTCTGGGGTAGCGCCCTGGAAAATTTTGGTTTTGGACCTTATGTTAGGTTGGGCAGACCTACCTATGGTTTTATGCATGATTCTCGCACATGGTTTTGGACGCGATGGTTTCCAGTCCATGGTTTTGGATGCAATGGTTTTCAGTCCAATGGTATTGGATGCTTCTACATGTATAAATACGTATCGTAACATTGAAAGGAATACAATGAAAAATCAAGCTGGTAGTCCTAGTTTTGGGATCTAGGGGAAAATCTCTGTGTACATGTGTTTTATATGTTATTCTCTCGCATTGTTTATTTTCTGTGTTTTGGAATTCATATGCAGGTAATTTATGTATGGAGTTAAAACCTACACAAACAATATTCAGGTCACCGGGTTATCAGAAGACATTGACAACAATGAAGAGATTTTATTATTGCCTAAACCTAAAGAGGGATGTAGTAGAGTTTGTCTCTAGGTGTTTCAATTGTCAACGTGTGAAGGCAGAGTGTAAGCATCCAGGTGGACTTCTACAACCAATTACAATTCCAGAATGGAAATGGTAGTTCATTTCCATGGACTTCATGATAGGTTTGCCGATGATAGTGAGACAACATGATTCCATCATGGTTATTGTGGAAAGGTTGACAAAGGTTGCACACTTCTTTCCAGTTAAGTCTACATTCTCAGCTGGCGATGTAGCATAGGTATTCATTAGAGATGTGGTATGAATATTTCATGGCATTCCAAAGAACATCATGTTAGACAAGGATGCAAAGTTCACTTCCAAGTTTTGGAAGGAGTTATTTGCAATTTTGGGCATAAAGTTTTCCTTCAGTACATCTTATCATCCGCAGGCAGAAAGACAAATAGATCTGAGGGTCAAAAAGATATTGGAGGACATGTTTAGGATATATGTGATGCATCAACAGTAGAAGTGGGAAGAGTATATTCCATTGGTAGAGCTCGCTTACAACAATGGGTATCTAGAATATCTGAAGATGAGTCCATTTGAGGCATTGTATGGGAAGATTTTTAATGATCCTATCAATTGGAGTGATCCAGTTAGCAGGGAGTTTATTGGACCAGACATGTTGGAAAACATGGAACAAAAAATGCAGGTAATAAAGAAGAATCTAAAGGCATCACAAGATAGGTAGAAGATCTATGCAAATTGGAACAAGTTGTTCAAGGAATTCTAGGCTGGGGAACAAATTTACTTGCACATCAAACCAAAGAAGATATCCTTACAAATTGGATAATGTGCCAAGATTGCACCACAGTTTTGTGGACCCTTCAACATTATTGAGAAGATTGCGCCAGTAGCCTATAGACTTGCACTACCTCCGACAATGAAATTAAATAATATTTTCCATGTTTGATTGCTTAAGAAGTATGTTAGAGATGTTTATCATGTGATTCATTGGTTTGTATTATAGATGGAACCAGATGGAGAATTATATAAAGAGCCTCAATGTATAATATAGAAAAAGGTTTTCATGCTCTAGAACTGAGAAATCGAGCAAGTTAAAGTGCAATAGAAGCACTTTGGGCCTGATGAAGCTACATGGGAGATGATGGGTCATATGTGGGCTATGTCTCCTCCCTTGTTTTCTTGTTGAGGAAAAGTAGTTTTGGTATGGTGTTTTGGTAGATGTCTTTGAATATGTTTTGGTATGTGTTTTGGTGATGTTTTTGTATGTACATATGTATATGCATGTAAATACTGCCATGAGCTATGTTATAAAGCTCCAATAAGCGGCATGGGTTTCATGTCATTATCATGTTACGTTGTCATGTTGCATGTTGGTTTTCTTCTCAATAGGTTGATCATTGTAAATATGGCATCGAGCTAAGTTATAGAGCTCCATTGTCATCATATTTTCCTTACAACAATTATGTTGTTATAGGTGTTGTTGAACACAAAGGATAATGTTCCCTCAAGGGGAAGGGTTCTGTAATAGCCCTGGTGAAAATTTCATGTTATAAAAGTTAATAAAGGAAAAATAATAACCATGGTTGATGGGACACTTATTCTAAGCTGAATGTTGGGAAAGATCCTAGTACTGGGGATAACTTGTGATTGATTAATGGCTAAGGAAATTAGCTAAGGCAATGGCTAAGACTTTGGAAAAGAAAAATGGAATTTTCGGCACATTCATCTATGAAAATAATGGAAATTACGAGAAAATGGAGGTGAAAGGGTAGAGGTTACATGTGAAGAGGAAAATGAAGGAAAATAATGGAAAATGAAGAAAATAGAGGCCTTATTTATAAAAAGGTTATGAGGATCAGTTGGTAACTGTTAGGTCCCTATAATACTAGTGATTACACCATTATTATTGTAGTTGTATCCCTTATTAATATTGTTGTGCCCCTATTGTCCCCATATTATTATTACCGTGCCCCATAGAATCACTCTATTGTTATTTTTGTGCCTTTATATTATTATTGTTAGGTCGGCTGGGTTATATTGTGACTCCTTATACTCCTATATATGGACAGGAGGTTTTGTCATTTGAATAATCAAAGAATCATTCATTTGTGTAATGTAAAGGAGGTTGCCCCCTCGGAGAGGTTGAATTATAAGGCATTGATCTATCTTTTCTATCTTTTTGTGAGCTGGTTTCATAACAATTGGTATCAGAGCTTTGGATTCTAGGGTTTCGTTGCTCCAAATAGGTCATCGTGGAATCTGCACTATAAATTTTTTGCTACGATGTTTCAGAAGTGAAACAAAAAACCCATCTGAGAAGAAATCGCGCTGAACCTCGGCTCCGAATTTCAAAGCTTTTTCCACTATATTTGTGGAGATATGATATCAGGAATTTGGTCTTTTTGCAGATTGCTGAATTACATTCCAAATAGGTGACATGGGGAAAATCGGCATAACTTTCTCTTCGAGCATCGGATTTAAATTTCGTAAGAAGCTAAAGAAAGAGGATGGATTGTAGTTTCTTTTATATATTTTCAGAGCCAAAGGTCGAAATAGGGATGCATGGCACGTCGTACAAGTTCACTCTACTAAACTAGTATATAATCAGGTCATGGTGGGAGATTTGGCATAACTCTTCCTTGGAGAATCCAATTTGGATTAGACTGGTGGTATTGGAAATAGGACACGGAGGGCTAATGCAAATCACAATTTCAAAATTGGATGATCTGAAATTACAGATATACATTAGAGGCAATATGTAGATCCTACAAAGTGAAAAAAGGTGTGTAGATTTTTTTAAATTTTTTCTTAAGCTTGGTTTGAAAAATTATTTTGAAGGAATTCAAAGGGCATAGTAGAGCATTATTATTGGTAACTGATTCCCCAAGGAAAGAAAATTCATACACCTAGTAAGCAACCTAAAATCTCTAGCGTGACTCATGAAGAAGAGGAAGAAATGCTACATGATATATAAAAATTACAAGACCAAGTGCAACAAATGTCACTCTCACAAAAGATAACAGAAGCTAAGATAAATGGTGTGGAATGTAAGATAAAGGGCATGGAAGCTAAGATGAATGGTGTGGAAGCTAATATGGACGATTTGAAGATATATTTGAAGACAGATTTGAAGACAGGCATAATAGATTTGAAGACAGATTTGACAAATTTTCTACAAGAAATACTTACTAATGGTGAAAGGGTAGTAAAGGAAACTCATGATGTGAACAAAAGAAATGCTAATCATGATTTCATAGACTCTAATGTTGGATTGAAGACCCACCATATTCCAAAAATCGATGTGAGGAAGTTTGATGGCAAGGATCCCGTAACATGGATATTACATATGGAGTAATTCTTCGATCTCAATAATGTGCAAAACACACAAAAGGTACATATTGCAACTTTATATTTGGAACCAAATCAATTTGTATGGTATCAATGGCTTTGCTCTCGTAAACAATTTATCACTTGGGCATTTTTTACGGAAGAATTGATAGCACATTATGAGGATACAAAAAGCAACACTTTTTTAGCCAATTGATAAGTCTCAAACAAAAGGGTTCAATAATGGAGCACATTGAGGAGTTCCAAAAATTGAACATAAGGGTAAAAAAAATTCCAGAGGAGCATAGGATTGATGTGTTCATAGGGACTTTAAAGGATAATATCCAACATGATGTTCACCTTTGGAAACCTGATTCATTAGAGAAGGCATTCAGGTTAGCAAGAAAAATGGAAAGCAAGATTATGGCAACCAGGAAGCATACCACTCACAACTATAAAGATGGAAGTGTTGTTGCCCCTAGTCTTCCACAACCTATAAGGTTGACACCACAATAGTTGGAAGAAAAAAGAGCAAAATGTCTTTGTTACAATTGTGATAACAAATACACTAGAGGTCATAAGTGTGCCGAGAAGAAATTATTCTACATAGATTGTGAAGAGGAAGAAGAAGAGGAGCAAGAAAGGTCAAAAGAAGAGGATATACTCCAGGAACAAAGCCTAGATAAAGAAGAAATGAATCTGACCATATCTTGTAATGCATTGGCTAGAATTACCTCTCCTCAAACCATCAAGATAGAAGGACAAAGCAAGAAGAAAAAGCTAATAGTTTTGATTGATTTAGGAAGTACCCACAATTTTATTCATTATAAGGTAGCAAAAGAATTGAATTGCTTCCTATATCTAGCACTAGAGTGTCAAGTGATGTTTGCAAATGGAGGAATGATAATTTTCTCTAGAAAGTGCCATAATATCAAGCTATCCATGGGAGAATATGTATTGACTAGCCCAATGCTTTCCATTCCAATGGGAGGTGCTGATGTTGTACTAGGAGTCCAATGGCTACATCCTTGGGTACAATAGCTTT
>APFE030305256.1:39076-55345 GCA_000404065.3 Pinus taeda | reverse complement strand
GTTTTTTCATAAAATTTAAATTACCTAGAACACCAATAAACTTTGTTCAAAGTTGGACTACACTAACGTGTTTTGTTTATTATTACCTTAAAGTATTATATTGCTATGGTACCACATAGATGAAGAAGTTCATAAATGAATTTAATGTTATTGTCCATTTCTATGGACTACACTTATGTGTTTAGTTTATTATTATCTTAAACTTTTATATTACTATGGTCCCACATAAATGTAGTTCATAAATGAATCTTAATGTTATTGTCCATTTCTATTTATGTTATGCTTTACACAAGGATTGTTATTATTGTCCAACATACTCATCTTTTTTGATAAATTGATAAATTTAATATTTTAATAGGTTAAATAATTCATAATTTTAATAAGTTAAAAATAAAAATAAATTAAAATCAAAACACCAATAATTCATATTTTATCTTTAATTGTATTTTAAAAAATATAATAATAATTAAAAATAAATAAAATTACTTCCAATTATTATAAATTTTAATCATAACTTATTTAATAATTAATATTTAACATAAAAAATCATTTAATAATAATTTAAGTATTGAAATTTTATATTTTTATCTTAAAATTAAAATTTTAATTTAAAAATATAATTTTAAATAAACAAATTTTACATATTAATTTATTTCCATAATTTAAAAATAATGAATTTAATAATAAAAAATTAATATTCTAACATTATAAAAATATTATGGTAATAAATTTAAAATCATAAACATTTAAACTTCTAATAACATTAACTCGACATTATAATAAAATTAAAAACATATGCATCTCCTTGGGAAACCACATCTTTCCCACATTCCCAACCTTATTTATTTGTCTTGAAACACGAAAAAGTTAAATGTACTCTGATATATGTACGCTGGTGCTTGTTTTTAATTTTTGCTTTTCATGCATGAAATTTTCTCATTATTTTGAAGTGTATAGGGACGGTATAATTGCATTTTCTCATTATTTTGAAGTGTATAGGGATGGTATAATTGTAGTTAATAATAAAGTATATTAAAATGAGTTTTTATTACTGAAATATTTTAAGCAATAATATTCGAGATAAATGCTTTTAATAATAAATGTTTTATAAATGGAAAACTTGAATAGAGGTAATTTTTTTTTGCAAAAAGAAATTAAATAATAAGTCAAAAAAACTTGAAATCATTATTATTTTACTAATGACAATATAATAGAAATCAATACTCTTAAAAAACTCAAACCAAAATATTTATTATATTATAAATGTGTTATATCATTTTATTATAAAAATAAATTTATCTATAAATATTATTTAAATTTAGTATTAACTATAAAAATTAATATAAAGTTAAATATTTTGTTATAATATTATTGGGTCTTTATAAATATATGCTCAAACATTTTATTAATTTTATGGACTTCTTTGGGGTTTCATAATATATGTCCTTTTTGGTTTGAACGTCGGACATACTGAACAAAAAAACTGTGGATATCCGGAACAGAATTCTACAAAAATAAGACTATTTATTTAAAATAAATTTTAATATTACTAAAGTAAATATTATTTTAAAATTTCTATCATCTATATAGTTACGTGAATAATTATATTTATTTTTAAATAAAATTTTCAAAAAACTATTCCAAAATAAATATGCCTAAATTCCTAAAGATATAAGTTAAAACTTGTGATGTCTTGCAAGCTGCAGCCTGTGAGCTAGTTCGGTTGATCAACATGGTATGAAAGAATAAATTTTGATGGATAAATTGCCTATCATTAAGTGATTTGAGTATCAAATATTGTCAAAATATTTGCAAAACTATTCTGGCTTTTTATTGAAACCGTAAAGATGTGGGAAAAGTATAGAAATAATTAAGGAATTTAGACTTCTGTGATCGTCAAAATGGATTTATTTTGAAATTCCAATTACTCCCTAAGCGATTTGCCCTATCTAAGCGATCTCCTCATGCAACAGGACTACGGAAGTAGTGTCAGTCGTCCATTTAAGACTACGGAAGTAGTGTCAGTCGTCCATTTAAGATTTATAATTTGAGTGATTTTTAAATAAGTCAAAATTTGAAAAAAAAAATTATGGACAAAGTTTATTTAAAATTTTATTGGCAAAGTTTTCTATAAGTCAATTTCATTCAAATTAGTTAACGAAAAATAAAAATGGGGATAAATTTTATTTGTAATAAAGTTAAGTTAATTTGTTGTTTGCTTTTTATAAGTTCACGATTTTAAGAATCCATAATCCATGGTTTTCTTGTGTTATAATTATGTCATGCATCTTATTATATTTATGTCATATGTCATGCATCTTATTAAGAGGTATTATTGTAATGCTTTTAATTATGAAATAATAAATTTATTATTTAAAACTAGTTTTAAGGTAAATGTTATTAAGTTAATCTATTTTTATATTGCTAATGTATTATTGTTGTTATTTTTTATTATTGTTTATATGATATGTTTTTTATTATTCATTTTATAATTTTAATATTATTATGATTATAATTGAAGAAGGTGACATATTTTGTTTGTTTTTCTCTATCAATTGATGCGATTACAAACACTAATTACTTTGTATCTCTAAATTTATGTTTACCTTTTCAGATTTACCTAATACAATTATGAAATTGCCATGTAAATTATCAAATAAGAAATGACATCATGTGTATACATGTTTATCTTTTCACATTTACCTAATACAATTAGGAAATTATCAAATAATAAATGACATCGTGTGAATACATTCTTACCATTTCGCATTTACGTAATACAATTATGAAATTACCATGCAAATTATCAAATAACAAATGGCATCATATAAATATGTAGATTTATAAAAAAAACTTCTAAAAAAAATAAATGATTGTGCTAGATCCATTAATTTTAAAAGAGAGAAATATTCATATATAAACCATATTTACTAATGTAATTGTTATTGTCAACACTTCCTTTCCTTAAAATTGCAACCAAGATTGTGACAAAACACCCACATCAAGTTAATATCTTATACAAATTTCTCATTAAATTATAATTTTAAATTGTGAATGTGTCATCTTTAATTGCAATTCCATGAACCTTAAACTTGTACAATAAAGTCTAAATAGGACATGTTATGTAGTCTTGATTGATAAAAAGTGAATATATAAACTATATATTAAATTGACTCTCCAAGTGAGATGCCTGGAGAGTGTACAAACACTCATACAAGCCCATATTCCATTGAGTCAGATGAGCCTCAAATATATAGGCTTTCACACTAGTGGGATGGTTTCAACCACTCACTAGATATAAGGATATGAGGTCTAAGATTAGAGTCTCAATCCTATCATTATCATAAAAATAATATAAGTTTAGCTTTCTCCATTACTTCCAACACTCCCCCTTAATGGAGAAAGGGCACTGAACAATAACATACACTTGCTGGTCTAGTCTCAGCTAGGTTTACAATTAAAACATGACAAAATTTGGTAACATAGGTTTTCATTTTAGTCTTTTTTCTTGAGATTCCATGCTTGTTCATCTTGAGTCGAGGCTTCATCTTCAGTTTCCCTGCCATGAGGTAGTGATGTATCTTCACCTCATTTCTTCCCCAGTGATGGAAAGCTTGAATTCTTATTCTTGCCCTTCTCAAGATTATGACAGACTGGATAGGAGAATTTTCCCTCTCACTATTTTCGGTGGCAACCATCTGAAAGTCAACTATGATGTCTTCATCATTCATTGATGTAATGTCTGCACACTCAGAAATATTAATGAGATCATCACAATTTAAATTCTCTCCAGCACTGTGTTCTTCTGCCAAGTCTTTGCAATCAACTTCATGTGGCTTGTCCAATTGATCTTCAACACTTTGTTCCTCTTTACACCCTTCCTAAAGATCAACTCATGTGTATTCAATCTTAGGATCTTAAACAACAGACTGTGCCTCTTGATTCTCGTGGTCATCAACAGAACCACATTGGTTTTTTGAAATTTCTTCTAACTCGAACATACTACCCATGCTAATTCTTCCAAATGCCCACATGAGAAAAAGATCATCATCAAAATTAGAAATATCTTCAAATATAGACATGTTGTTAAATTCCTACTTATCTCAATTTGAGATTTCTTTTTGACTCCACACAGCCCTCTAACGCGCTCCAACAACCCTGTTAACACACAGGCAGGAAACTTCTCCCTTTGGCAACTCTTCAATTTTAGAACCTTGTAGACTGTGGCTTCTGTGCCACATAGGTATTAGTTCCCTCAGCTCCGGCGACAAGCAACAAAACGACCTTTCACAAGCTGGAAACGTTCTCAATATCTAATTTTGATATATATAATTAGCACTTTTTGATAACATATATTTCTGAAGATGGGTTCAAATCAGCAACGACTTTCACATTTTCATTGTGGCATATAATAATTTAGAAGAAAATTTACCCAATTGGTTTTCAGATCTCCATAACTTGCAACTTCTAGGTTACTCAAACATTAAAATTTCCAGGATAAATCTACTGGTAGCAATACTGGATCTTTGCTATCCAAATGCTTAGTCTAGTGGTTCAAAGAGAATATGAAATTAGATAAATTAAGGTCCACAATTACCACATCCTTAACCCTCATTGACAAAATGTCCAACTATTCCCCCAGTATGGCAAAGCGAATTATATTCAAAATTATATTCTCCAAAAAGGAGATTTATATAGCTAATGCTCACCAACTTAGTTAGATTGAAAGTCTTTCAAAAGCCAACAATCTTTACAGAATTTGTAACAATGGCCAGTACCTCTGTTGTCAGGAAAAAAAGAGTAGAAAATATATCTGAAATTTTGTCACAAAGAATTCACAAATTTCAAGATGTAGACCTTTAGATGTGGAGCCGCCAAATGCCAGAGAAGACTCGAACTATTAGGCAAACATTGCACCCAAGGCTAGTGGATCTTCTAATGCTACTCACTTTTCTACCATGTGCAATTATGAAGCCCTTATGGAAATTGAAAGCCCCCACCAATTCCTAAACTACATGTTAGGGGATTTATAGTAACCCATAGAAGTGATATGGTAATGATAAAAAGTGAATATATAAAATATATATTAAATTGGCTCTCCAGGTGAGATACCTGGAGAGTGTACAAACACTCATACAAGCCCCTATTCCATTGAGTCAGATGAGCCTCAAATATATAGGCTTTCACACTAGTGGGATGGGTTCAACCACTCCTTAGATATTAGGATCTGAGTTCTAAGATTAGAGTCTCAATCCTATCATCATCATAACAATAATCTAGGTTTAGCTTTCTCCATTACTTCCAACATTGATTCAACTTCAACATTTCAAATGTTCCCATATGACCTCGTTGACCACAACAAAATCTGTGAGCATGTCAGGCTAGGGCTAGCTCCACACATTGGGTAAGTCAGATACGACTTAGGGCAACGAATACTTGCGTTGCACCTAATTCTTGTTAGCCCCTGCCTATGACAGCACATGGACTATAGCGATCAATAGATCATTGAATTCATATCAATTTGAGTTGACTAACCGTCTTACCAAAATTTAACCAAACTTGGTCATTGGCCATATCATTTCAGGAAAGTTTAACCAAAGTTTTGTAATGGACCTCTGATTGGAGACATCACGTGCATTGAGGCAACATTATAATGGACTAATGTTATTTTAGCCAAAGATTTTTTTAATCCAATAAAAACAAAGGGTTCCATCCACAAAATATCCATGGTTTTTAGCTCCTCCAACCAAATTTCTGTATCCAAGTTTTTTCATAGAGAAATTTATGTATCCAAAGTTTTTCGCTATTGCTTCTATATACAAAGGTTTTTTTTGTTGCCCCTATGTATTCATTGATTGCCTACCATTTTCCACTATTGTTTTCCCCGTGATGTATCATGTTCTTGCTATACTGCATGTTGCCACATAATGCCACTGTTATTTTCATGAGGCCACATGTTCTCGCATCCTGCATGCAGCGACTGCCATTTTCCCTCATGCAGCAAGTCTAGTTCTCCACATTTAAGTCTAGTTCTTGACATCTTCTAGGTCGACTACTTCCCTACGACCTTGTTCTCAGATTTATTTCTAGTACAAAGAAAAATTGCACTTTGTAGGTGCCTAAGGTGAAATTCAAAAGAATCTCTTATCAACTAGAGACATACAATAATTGGTCAGATTGTCTCGCAAAATCCCCTATCCCAGAGGTGTGGGATGTAACAATTTTTTTTTCAATTAACCATTTGTGATTTGATGGATGATGCAAATTTTTTTATGGATGCTACCCCTACCCATAGCAGGGAGAAAAGTTGCATTGTGCAATGGGGTCATTTATTAGTTTGATCAATTCAAGTAGGTTGAGGACTGCCATGTAGGGTAAGTGTTGTGGTGGTGGGGGCAGTGGGGGTGGTGGTGGCTAGGCCATACTTGAAGTTGGTTTTTTTTGTGGAATGGATCAGTGTGCACCAAAGACACAAGTGGTTATAAATGATGCTCCAAATACAGGAGCACGATAGTGCAGTTGTGCACCACACCTGTGTGGTGGCACAAGAAAGGAGGAACTGCTTTTTTAAATTAAAGGTAGGCTTCGCAGCCTAAGGGAACACAATTGTGGTGTCGGGTTAGTAATTGTGGCTAAACTGGGAACACAATTGTGGTGGAGGGTTCTTAATTATGGCCAAACCATATTTTAGATACAATAACGGTGGGTAATGTTGGTAAAAAATGCAAAATTACCCTAACAAATGCAAAAATTCAAAACAAATGAAATATTATGAATGTAGAAGTCTCAAGGAAGATGCTTTGTGATTTTTCAAAAATGAAGTGTAAGTACCTATCCTAGACTTTCTATAATTCGTGTAGCATAGTTTTGCATCTAAGTTTATGTATTTTTTGGAATGAGTGAATAAATCACATGCATACCTTAACCTTGTGGTCTAAAATTTTATTGTTTGAGATGTACAGGCTACAACTACACTAGTGATTTTAAGAGGCCCATGGTTTCCCACCTTATAAAATTCCAAATGGGAAGTATCTATGCTCTGATTCTATTATCATTTGCACAAAAACTACACCTCAATTTGCATCATCATTCTCCAAAATATAACTAAACATAACAACCCACCATGGAATGTCGCAGGAACAACTTTCTCCATCTTGACGAATACATACCAAAAAGGTCCAATGCCTTGCCTAAATATGAAGTAAAACATTACGAGTGGCAAGAGAGTTGTTCCTGGCCTTGAGCTATAACTTGAGCCCTTTGAAACTCAAACCAGATATAAAGTGAACTTTAACATGAGCCTTTTGAAACTCAAACTAGATATAAAGTATGCTTTAGGTCATATTCTTAGCTACTGAGGAGAAGTGAGCCACTTTATATAATAAAAAGATAGGAAATGAGGAGCCCTTTTCCTAACCTTTAACCTAGATGAAACAAGCATGAAGCTCCAATAGGTTTGGTTAGTTATAAAAATGTTCTTCCTTTGCAAGTATGAGGCTTCCCCATGTATACCTGTTTTATTATTATATATGCTATATCACGTATAACTACGTATATAACAAGCTATTGTTGTATCTCAATCATATCTAGTTATTAGGTTCACCATGCTTGAAAATGAACCTTAATTTCATCTTGCTTAAGAATGAGATTGAAAATGGGCTTGAGGTTGAATTTGTGTGTAATTTTGAGCCTGTCATTTGGAATGAGAGAAATTACGCATCTGAGAATGAAATGGAGGACAGAGGGCCAAATATGTTGTTTGGAATGAGATAAAATGTGCATCTGGTAATGAAATGAAGGCTAGAAGGCCAAGTTTGGCATACCTCCTGAATGTGGAATTGACTTATAGCTTGCAGGGCACACAAAAGTAGCTTTGAAAGGGCACACAAATTAGAGTTAGAAGCATACAGGGCACACAAATTATAGTTAGAGCATTCGTGCATCATAGAACTTAAGGGGGATTGGGCAAACTCCCTCCTCGGATGAGAACTTAGGATGTAGAATCTGCCCCCATATAGAAATATTAGTGTGATACTGCATTAAGTCTATAGTAGTGTGATACTGCATTAAGTGGCATGGTTCAGGCGTGTATGCTATGTTATGGAGACAGAGGTAGGTGGACGTCATACGAGGGTGCACATGGTATATCTATGCCTAATATTTGTTATATTCCATGCATTATGTTTAAAAGTCACTTTATTTAGCTAATTCATATTTGTGAAGAGTTGGTTTGAAGATATTGGTGTCAGAGCAATGGTGTTAGAGTGAGTAGACTCATTAATAACAACAAGGGTTGCATTGAGTCTAATGACCAATGCTTGATTTGTGTTTGTGTAGGCTGGAGATGTGGGGGAGAATAATTGGGGGAAGGATAAATCAGTGGGTGGTTTCTTTCTGCTTTCAGGAAAATAATTGGTGCTTTCTGAAAGAAAATCCATGATTCAATTTTGTGACAGTAGTCCATTTCCAAATGCTTCTTCCATTTCAATTTTTCAATTCGTCCTCATTGATTCTTAGTTAGCCCTAATTGATGTATAACTTTTTATCTAACTTTTAATCTAGTTCTCCCATTGCTTCATTTGGAGATTGTCTTTTGCTCCATATGCACTCCTATTTGCATAGGTGAGTGTGTACCTATTTTAAATGGATTTCCTTGCTCCACCGATGAAATTCTTGTGCATTACCATTTTTTTTGAAGTAAAACATTATCATTTGTTTTTAAGTTTTGCCATAATTATAGGTTCTTTTGCAATAATGGGCAAGTAAGTCCTACCATGTCCAATTCCTTTGTTCACATGTAAAATAAATGGTTGAAATGTTCGTTGTGTGGTTTTGGTAAACAATTTGTTTATATGCCCAACTATGTTGATATGTTGAACTATAGTTAAATATTCTAGAATAAACATTCTATGCAAGTACTATTTTAAAAAGCCCTATTGTAGATTGTTCATTATGGGAATATACTAAAAAATTATTTGAACACAAAAAACATTTTGTACTTTAGAATAAACATTTAGATATGGCAAGATTTGAAAAGTAGAATATTCTTTAAATTATTTTCAATACTATACCAATAAGATACACATACATCCTATACTCAATACTATACACATACATAATGAGTAACAAGTATGTTGGAATTTTGATTTCATCATCTTAAAGGAAAATTGAATATTTTTGGTTTCATCATCTTAAAGGAAAAGATAATATATGGGGCTACCAATATACTTGAAGTGATTATTCCAAGTGATGACCCCTTCCACTTGGTAGCCACCACATATGAAACACAATTGGTTCTTCACTACCATATCCAAGTTGATTAATGTTGGTAATCAAAATACAAGAGAGGAGATAACATTGCATAAATGATAGAAAGGTCCACAAAATATTAGGGTGCAGGGTACACATTTAACATATGAGAGATGATGAATGTTGTCTAACACAATTGGTTCTTCACTACCATATCCAAGTTGATTAATGTTGGTAATCAAAATAAAAGAGAGGAGGTAGCATTGCATAGATGATGGAAAGGTCCACAATATATTAGGGTGCATGGTACACATTTATCATAACAGAGATGATGAACGTTGTCCAGAAGAAAGATGATTTGGGTGTAGTACCACTCTTCTAGTTGCCACTTAGAAACATGAGAAGACCTGACATCTCCTCCTAGTCATGTCTCCAGTGATAGGCGTCCAACAATAGGATTGCTCTTATTATAGGTTATTTTTCTCTTATTATAGGTTATATTCCTATTGTCCTGTTTGTTTCATTGTTGCAATTTGCTTCCTCTCGTTTTGATGCATGTTGTTCTTCCCTTTTTTTTTAATTTCCTATCAAAGCTTTTAGATAGCAATTGCACATCTATTCTTTTTGCATCCATATCTAAATAATTCCTTTACAAGGGAAAATAACCACATTGTTGCACCTCTAGTTTAGAAAATTTTCACTCATGTTTCACTTATTTCATGTCAACGTTTTCCACATTTATTCCCTCACTTGTACCCATGAAGGCTAGTATGGAATATTGATTATGATATGAAGGTTGCTAATATTTCTAACCTATCAAAGGTTTGTCTAAATTTGACATTAAAATTGGAAATTTCAATTGTAGGTGACAACAAAGGATGTAATATAATGATGGTGTAGTGAAAAGGGTAGGAAGAAGTAATGCATTTTCCATGGAATATGATCTTGAAGCAGAAGAATACATTTTCAATGGTACATCAGCAACCGAATATGCCTTGGGGATCACATCATATTCCTTTTAGACAAATTCATTGGGGATCACATCATATTCCTTTCAGACAAGCATCTAGGAGATGTCATGGTTCTTCTCAAAGACAGGGCTTATCATCATCTGTTTTAAGGCCACAACTAATCATCATCTATTCCTAGGCCTTTGCAAGGTAGTTATTTTAAACATTCTTGGAATATTCATTCCTCTTCATCATCAAATGTGATTGTGCCACTAGTAACTATTTTGGAAGTCCCACAATATCTTAGACTTCCATTATTGATGGAGCACCAATGTGATTTCAGTTGATTGAAGAAAAATTTGCAAGCTACATTGCTTTCCAAACAAGATTTCAGTAAAAGTAGTCCTAGATTAGCTACTTCCTTGAAAGAGGTATCAATAATATAGTCATCTAGAATATGAACTGCCACTACTACACGAAGGGTACTTTTAAGACATTTTTTTAAGATAAAAGAAATCATTTGTCTTAAAAAGTCAGTTTTTATTTTAGTTATTTTACATTAAAATTTAATATCAAATGAATTCTCTTAATTAAAACAAAAACAATTTGAGGCAAAAAATATTTACGACAAAAATAGTTTGGGACAAAATTATCTTAAGAAACTTTTTTATATCTAAGACAAAAATAGTTTAAGAGAAAAATATTTAAAGAAAAAAATAGTTTGAGACAAAATTGTTTCAAGACAAAACTTTATATTTAAGACAAAAACAATTTAAGACAAAAATACTTTAAGACAAAAATAATTTGAGACAAAAATATTTTAAGACCAAATTTTATATTTAAGACAATGGCCACTTAAGACAATGACAATTAAGATGAAACTCATTTAAGACAATTAACAATTAAGACAAAACCATATCAATTTAAGACAATATTATCTAACACTTGCAAAATTGACCCTGATAGTGCTCCCTAAATCCACCAGCTTGGAGGGTACTACTTTTTCGTGCCTATACAGAGCCTTTTATTTTACTTACCATTCATGTTATCTTATATAAAGACAATTTTTTGTTGGGCTCTTCGTTTTGGTGGGGTAGATGGCTTTGAAGAATGCGACAACTTTTCTTGGCAAGATTTTCTTGACATCAATTCCTATTTTGTCCCTTCGATCTTTGTTGATACAATTATAGTTATGTTGTATGTCGTTGCATTCAACAATCAAGGTGATAGTAAAAAGGTAAAGGTAAAGGATTAGGGGTTCTAATTTATGTTGTTGATGGGTTCTTCAAGAAGCAGAGCAATGAAGGCTGACATCAACTAATGGGATTTAGGGTGATGAAGGCTGACAACAGAGGTGCTTGGTGAGAGGAGCAATGGAGGAACTTTCACTGAACATGGATAGGAAGTAACATAGTTGGAGTACTTTTCAGGGTCTCCATTGATTGCGTTTAATATGCATTTTTTTACTGTTTCATTTATTTTGAACGCTAATTCTATTCATTGATTGTTGTTATCAACACACTGTTATGTTCGAACTCTTGACTATGATCAAAAACATGGATTAGATTCACCTGAAGGATGGTGGAGGTAAATTACATAATATTTGTTGGAAGACATATTCCTACTTCAAAATATCTATCACAACTTTTGCGAGAAGTAGATGCTGAGAATAAAAGTTTGGATTGTGAGAGCATTAGTCACAAAAATCACAAGGGTAGTAGTTTTGGCTGCAAGTGTGGAGGTAGATGGATTAAATGTAGCCTTCATTGGTGCAATTGTTGGTGCAATTTCTCGTGATGTTGGCTGAAACACATCTAAGCATAATTATCTAAGTTAGGTTCAGTTTGTATCTTGATTCTGGATGCCATCAGGGATCTCTAATTTTTTTGTTTCAAGGTACACTATTAACAATTTATTTTTCACTCTAGTTGTTGGTTTACTCCATAGTCTATCTAATATGCACTTCTTCTCTTGTTTGGGATTGCTTGATCAGGGGATTTCCAAGGATCTGAGTTACTACTTGTTGGTCTTGTTTGTGGTCTATTTGAGACACACTAGCTGGTTGTTTTACGTGGTCTTTCTTATGAACCTTTGTTCCTATGGATCTTATTGCTCCTCTCTCATTTGGGATTGGTCAATAGGGTGGTTCTTGAGGATATTTATTGCTAGGTAAGTGCATTCATTTTGGTTTGTGGAGTTGGTAACATATTTGAGTTTTGAATTCAACCATGAAGGAGTCTCTTGGGGTCATTAATTGGTCTGGGGGAATATTTATTTTCCAAGGCTTCCATTCAGACTAATTTCTCCTCCACTAAATTTAACACCCTTTCCATGGGATTACTTCAATGGTGCAACTAAGGATGAGATTTGTGGCTGTGGAGCCTACATCATCATTCGACCGGGAATTATGTACCATATATGTTGGAATGAGCGTAATGGGAAAAATGCATGAGCTAAAGTTCTGGAACTTTGGGGCCTTCTTTTCTGTGGATGTAGGTTTGATTTGGTAGAGATCGAAGTATTCAGAGATTCACAAGTAGTTGTTGAGTGTGTTTCTAATATATTTGCTTTTTACCCGCCACTCCTTTTCAACTGGTTTGGTAGAATTTGAAAAATCATGGAACACTTCATTGATCTGACAATTACACATACACACATGGAATTCAATTCGGTTGTTGAAAATTTATCCAAGGATGGACTTTTGTTTCCTTTCGGTATGTTAGAATACAAATTCTATGTAAATTTAATCTATTAGCATAGTGGAAAATTTTTCATTCACTGAGAATTGTTTCATGTTTCTGCAACTCATGGATTGTTGGGTTACAATATATTTTTTAGTAAGAGGAATATGTGGAACAGTGATGATAACTACCTTTTCTATTTTGGGTTTCTTTTTAGTTATATAAGTATTGGGATAATTTCTTAAACTGTGGAGGTATTTTGATGTAATTTTTTTTTTGCAATAGAGCATTCCAACTGAACGTGGATGGACATGTGATTTATGATATATGTAAATAGTTTGTTATTACTAATATAATTTTGTTGGTTTTTTCTGAAAAATAAAAGGTAAAATATTTATTTTAAGCAAAAAATTTCAATACAATTTCATCTTAAATTATTACAACACGGATACAAGGCACTAGTAAGAAAAGGGTAAAGGGTTTATTTATATGAAGTGAGTTACCTATTTGAAAAACCAGGTTATTGACTCTAGATGCACCCATTATGACACTCCCAAACACTTTGTGCCTTTGATTCATAAAATGTGGCGAACCTTTATGGGATCGACCAAAAACACCTCAACAAATAGCATATTCATCAAATGGGATTCAATTTCTTCAACCTGGAATCCTCAGTTTCTTATGTGATGAGACCTTGTCCTCGAGAACATTGAGCACAATAGAAATATGTCCCTCAATAATGTCATTGAGATCGCTAGGGTTATGAGGTCGAGTTGCATGGCGAAGGAATTATCTAGGATGACAAAGGAGATTATGGTCACATGCTTTTTCATCGACTACACAATGGATGGAAAGGATCCTTAGGGTGTCCAAGCTAAGATTAACAAAGGAAAGGTTGAGATACCTAAAGAATTCACATCTGGTAATTGAAATGAAAACCTTTCATTATTTTATTATGTCTTTGATTTATCTAAGTTCACTTAATTGTTTGGTGGATGGCACGTAGTTCAATGTTTCACAACACATAATTTTTAGATTCAAAAGAAAATCGTTGAGTTTACTTTGCAATTTTTTTCTTAGTGTGATAACTAACCTATCTTTGTGTTTTTTCTATTTCAGTCTATAATGTCTTCCAAGTTTTTCCACTGAATATAATGTCTTACAAGTTACAAGATATGTTTTTTGCTTAATTTCAATCTCACTTTTATATCTTGTTTATATTTCATGGCTGCACAGTGGTATGAAGAATTAGAATGCTACCCATCCACATATTTCCCATGCCTTTATTGCCATTGGTTTTCCTTGTAGTGCTACGAACAAATCTTGCATCCCCTCTCCTTGAGTTCTTATGTGTTTCCATGATAAAGTTGTAGCTTGTCATCCTCATAACTCAGAGACCCTTGATGCTCATGACCATGTGACTCCATGACCCAACATCTAATGATCCAACGGGTGACCTCTTTCCTCTTTAGCCAAACCCTCACTCACTTCTATCCCCTTCACTCCAATGCTCCCCACTTCCATGTAACCTCCCCACCTATGTTCTCCTAGATATTTAATGGAACTTTTCTCATCTACTCACCCTCCTCTTTGTAACTCCTTATCTTTATCTCTATCCATTACCCCCTTATTTACACTCCTTCCCCTCCTATTTCTATTTGCATTCCTTGTTGGCCATTGAGGGCCTTCTTTCATATATTTACTAGTTCGTGCTATCCCATATTCCTTTAGTAGACAAAACGCTTCTCTCATTTTTTCACTATGCCAATCTACCTTCCATCCCATATTCTCTTATGAGCCCCATGTAAGCCCCCATTTCATTAAAAGATGGGGATTTTGATGTTTTCTCTAACCATATTTGTTAGATACTTGCCCCTTTTTCTTGCTTCTGGTCTCTTGAGTTGACCTCCTCTAAATATGCCCTACTCCTCTTAAATTATTTCAAAGACATCCTTTGTTTTCTAACCCCATTTTACTGGAGATCCTTGACATGTCCCTTGAAATTTTGATTAGCCCCATTATCTAATTTTATACTAGTGAGTGGAAAGCTTTAGATTTCTTTGCCACATCTTCCTTCATGACCAAACATTGTACTATTGGGAAAAGGAATCTTGTGGTTACTATCACCACAAGAAATGTATATTGTATTTTAGAGGAGAGAATAATTGTATATTACCCTTTGGGGCACTCCAAAAATATTTTGACGCGCCTTATTTCTCCAACACTCTAGTCTACTTTATGACTTTAATTCCCATTCCATGTTCATCCATGTGGAAACCCTTTGTGATGTTTTAGGACAACCTAATGTCCTTGTCAACCCCCTCTCATCTTCCTTGTCATGTTTTCTAGTATTTGTGTATCCAATAATAAATTTTGGAGATGAATGCCAACAAGGTTGCAAATCAAGGGGTTTTCAAGTCATTTATATAGGGTTCCCACTAGCATAGTCCCACCATATGATCCACCCAATCCCTAAATTGGGGTCAAGTACTACTTCAATTAATTATTAGATGATCATGGTGGGTCATACTTTCTAAGCTAAATGCTATGACTCTTCACATGATATTATTAGAGATACTTGAGGAGAGACCTCTTTGGCTCTAGGGTTAAGGAAGGATTTTGACTTTAATATCCAACCATCAACCATATACTCAACCTTCATGCCATCATGGAGGAGGGGAGACATTTCTCTTCAAAATTCCTCTTCTGCTTTGTAGGTTTTTGAAGTTGTTTAATGTTTTCTTGAGGGAGGAATTGTTCCTTGGATGACATTAACATTTGACATTTCAGATATTTTGTTTAATGTTATTATATGTCTATTGGTTTTTTTTGGTTGGCTCCAAATAATGAATGGATTTTCTAGTTTTATCAAGAAAACCATTGGGTGAAGCATGAGCATCCTTTCTCACAAATTCCACTACAAATTTGAAGTAGAAATTTATCTATAGACCTCATGCCCCCTTTGCCTCCTTATACCAGCATACTTGATTGCATTAGAGAGGTCTTCTATAGTTTTTATTGATGCCCTTAGGACAATATTATCATCCTCTAGGCCTTGATCATTAGATATAGCCACTATGTTAAGTGACCTCCTTTTGCTTATATGAAAAGATACATAAACCTCTCTACCCCAGTAGGAAATAGATATTGTAATGTTGTGCCCTTTTATGTTATTTAAGCATTTTGATCATGTCAAATTACATAAAAATAAAAATAAAACAAATAAAATTAATATTTATAATTATAATTAATACTTACACCAACCAAGCTTCATCTTAACTCCAAATTTATGAAGAGCATAGTGGGATCAAATATCTTGAGGTGCAAACTTTTTTAGAGTCAAAAGAGATTTGATCATTTTAAACACTTAATAAATCTATAGTTAAAAT
>APFE030305256.1:14551-38787 GCA_000404065.3 Pinus taeda | reverse complement strand
TATGACATATTATATATTATATATCTGAGCTGTTGTAGATTATTTCCTGACCTTCCCAGTATTATGTAGAGATGCTAGAGGAGGATGGTCCTTAGAGAGCAAGGGACACTCCTTGTAGAGATGACCAACTTTGTGGCAGCACCTGCATTGGAATGGTACCCCTTCATAATCCAATATTTGCAATCTAGACATGTTCCTCCACTGGATCTTCAAGTTTTCCTCCAGTCCTTCATGGGTTTCAAGGTGTACCAGGATACAAACGAATTCCATCTTCCCTGTCTCAATAAATGATTTGTCATGGTAGAGGTATGTCCCCAGGACATTTCTGATGCACTTGAATATGTCCTTCGACCATAGATGTAGTGGAAATCCTGGAAGCCTGACCCAAATGTGACCTGCACCTAGTTGTTCCCGATTAGGTTCAAATAGTGGACTCCACCTTTTAAGTAACATAGGTACCAATTCAATATGGAAAAATTTAGAGAGGACCTAATTGACATGTTCTGGTCTATGGAATTTTAGAGCGAACCAACCCTTCGACATCGTAACAAATGATGGTAATACCTCCAATATCTATCCCCAAATCTTTGAGATCCATTTCCGCAAATGGGGGGTAGAATAATTCTTACCACGAACCTGACCAACGAGTAATTTATTTGCAATGTTGATGACTTTGATCATTAGCAACTCCTCTCCTAGAACTAGTTGACTCCCCTTGTTGCTGACCTTGATACACTTGGATTTTTTGACACCATGCTTGCAGGTTCTAGGTTCTGGCTTAACAGTCTCAGTGGATGGGGCATTTGAGGATTTACTAACCAGGGCAACATCAATAGGGCTATTAGGTTAAGTTATAGAGCCACCTTTGAAGCAACCTGAGAAGGGAGGTACAAATATGACTGGGGATGGGCAGGGTGAACGAGTGGTGAGGAATATCTAAATGGCACCGAGGAGCGAACCCTAGAGGGCCCCAGATCAACAATGGATACCATAGGAGGTGGTGGGTCAAGACAAGATTCTAGAAAGTGGATCGAGGAAGGGGATGGAGTAGGGTAATCCGATAGTGAAAATAGGAAGGGATTTTAATGGTAACAATGGAATGGGGTACCCATAGACACATAATCGACCGCCTGATAGGAGTCGAAATCAAGAGGGTTAGGGTTATCAAGGGAATATATGGGGGAAACCCTAGATGTACCGTCCAGAGTAGCCGATAAGTCTTCTACTGCCGGTGGAACCATAACTGCTGACTAATGTGGAGGAGTAGTCTAGATGCATGAAAATTCATAGGGGTCCTCTAAAAATTCCACAAGCTCTTCATCCATCTCAGCCTCCGATAGTGATGCAATTGACCTGTAAGAGGATGTTGGGTCTGACAGCTGCTTGCTCTTGCAGAAGATGTGCTCAAACCCCCAAGATATGTTGCCGCCGCTAGATCCGTAGAGAGGGATGGGGAACAATATTTTGTCTATCATGCTGCAGACAAGCAACAAGGCTTAATCATGGTCATACAAAGGTTGTTGGATTGAAACGATGTGCGTGTTCAGAGCCATCTTTTTCCCCTCTTGGCCTGACTCCATCGAGAAGTTTATCTTTCATGGAGTCAACTCTTATTATTTCTTAAGTGAATGACATTAGTATTCTCATAGAATGTCTTACAAACACTTACAAAAGTTAAACATGATTTTATTTTGGGAATAATTAGTGATGTATAATAATCATGTTTTTTTTTACATGACAAAATAAAAAGAACCTTTTGAGAAAGTAAATATTTTTATATAAGATAATTTGACATTTACGCATTTACCAAAGATGACTTTTCAAATTCACATATTAAGCCCCTAACTTAAGGAATGCATTTAATTGTGGTATGATATAATATGAATCCTTACCACACAAACAATCTAAATTCAAAACACTATACAATGCAATTTTAGTATCAAACATAGAACAAGACTATGATATCTTGTATTAATCACCATATAAAGTAATATCATAAAGCTGCCAATCATTAATTTAACAAGTTGTCTTTAGTGTGAATTTTTGGAAGCTTTTTTGGTCTAATATATCTAAAATATGGCAGGAATTGATTGAAATCACAAGTAACCTTTGCACAATCGAAGTTCCCTAAAGGTTTTTCACGTGATGAATCCAGATATATAGTCAAAACACCAGTTTAAATAACAGAAATGAAGATTTCACATAAAAAAAAATTGTATGATTCAGGCACCAAAAAATCCAAAAAATCGCACTAAAAACAACTCCTTAATTTAATAGCTATTATATAGCACTTGTGATCCCGACATTCAATTTTTTATTTAACAAACTATTATTATTCATGTTTGACTAGTTCTTTTTAACAAATTTCACACGATTTAACCTTAACAATTATATTTTATAGTTTTTGATATTATTTATTATTTTTAATATTATTTTAAGAGAAATTCCCTACCTCATTTTTCTTGCCTCATTTTGCAGTGATTTGCTTTGCACGACTAAGGAGCAAAGTGATTTTCGTTGCGTAGCTAACGAGCAGAGTGATTAGCAATTGAGGTTTGATCCTAATGCCTTTTCATTGTGGATATTTGTTGCTTTCCTCATTTTGCTTTGTGTGGATAACGAGCAAAGTGATTAGAAATTGAGGTTCAATCCCAAGGCCTTCTTGTTGTGGAGATTTGAAGGGGGAAAGATGTTAGGCCGTGGAATGGGAGGCAAGGGTTTGGGAAAATATTTCTTTGGGTGGCTAATGAGTAGAGTGATTGGAAATTGAGGTTTGATCTCAAGGCATTTTCGTTGTGGAGATTTGAAGGCGGAAAGATGTCCATCCGTGGAAAGGGATGTAAGGGTTTGTGAAAAGATTGCTTTTCATGACTAACAAGAAGAGTGATTGGAAATCAAGTTTTTATCCCTAGGAATTTCATTGTGGAGATTTGAAGGGGGAAAGATGTCTGGTCGTGGAAAGGGAGGCAAGGATTTCAGAAAAGGAGGAGAAAAGAGGCATGGGAAGGTACTGCATGATACCATTCAGGGAATTACGAAGCCCGCCATTAGGCATCTTAGGTGTCTTTCGAGGAGAGGCAATGTCAAGCATATCAGTAGCCTCATATATGAAGAAACAAGAGGTGTGTTGAAGTTTTTCTTGAGAATTTCATCAGGGACATTGTTACTTACATAGAGAATGTGAGGAAAAGACTGTAACTTCCATGGATGTTGTTTACGCCTTGAAAAGGTAGGGCGGAACCCTATACGGCTTTGGAGGTTAAAGAATGGGTCTCTGGGTTTATGTTCATTTAATGATTTACTAGTGGCATTTTCAAATGCCATAATGGTGCTTTCTCTGGGAATTTGTAAGCTTGTTAGTGTTGAAGCAACACTGAATTGCTGCTCTAGGCATCTTATCTTGCATTGCATCAGTTTCAGCCCTTTCTTGCCACTGAACGTATTTTCCTGCTATTCTTGTTGTTACTGTAGTATCATAGTGCATATTCCTCTATTAACATGGATTCCTATTCATATGTGATTGTGCGCGGACCTCATTTTCCTTCAATATGACAAAATATTCTTTTTGTTTTCTTCATCAGTAAGATTCTTAGTTGGGCTGGTAAGATTCTTAGCTAGGATTTTGTTATTTTGTATATGCATTGGTTTCAAAATGTTGTTACTTGTCTTGCAATGCTTCAAATATTTGTTTAGTACTTTCCAAAGTGAAGTCTCTGGCTTATATTTAGGCTAGAAATTGTAGTTATGAGTAGCTGATGTTTAGCTTCTATAGGACCAAACCATAGGTTTTATCATTTTTCATTTGTTTGGTAAACATTAGGTCTCAATTTTCTTTCGAAGATTCCTTGTAAAGTCAGGTGGGGAACTTTAATGCAAGGGTTAATAGCCTTAATTATACCATGTAAGCCTTAAAGCAATAACTTATAAGGTTTATGGATTGGGGTACTTTCTAAAATTCTGGTTTGTAAAGAATCAGTTGATGTTTCGTAAGACCTATCATACATATTGCTTGTTACCATGTTTTAATATTAACTAGGCCAGTCAAGATTTAAGTGATCCAATGTGTACAAAAAGAATGTTGTAACAATAATTACAAATCATTAGTATGCACATCCATGGGTGCATGGATCATTAATTTATTATTAGATAGAATCCATAATCCTCTTGACATGTACTAGGAAAATTTGCACAAATGATAACATATGTTGTATATGATTTTATCCTTTTATACACCATCAATTTGACAACACATTATGTGTTGTTATGCATAAGGAGATCTAAACATTTTATCAATTTTTCATTGCCCTCAGTGAGTAGTAGACTGTAAGACCACTGTACACTCTTATAGTCAACATTAGGTCTCAGTAGTTATATACTGTTAATTTGGATTTCTAGTGATGAGACTAAGACTGCTTTCCCTCTTCTATCCTATGATCAACAATATTAAAGATTCTTCTAGTGATGAGACTGAGACTGCTTTCCCTCTTCTACATGCTCCTATTCTTCTTGACTATTCCTTATATGCATTGTATAGGGTCCATTTCAATGGCTAAATCCTCCTCTCTTTTTTTCTTATTTGTCTTTCTGCATCATTATTAATCTATATTTGTTCTTTTCATGAGATGTGTTGTACTAACTGTATTCTTGATCCCATTGACCCTTCTTTGGTCATGAAAGGACATTAATATCATTTCATTTCATTTCCGAAGTTATTTTGTAAAAAAATTTGGAAGAATTAACTTTGTTCGAGAATGAATACCTATTCAGTGTTGATTGAACCAAAAGATAAATGATAGGAAAGTTTTCCCTGGGTGAAATCTGTAGATTTGTAGGCCAATGCCCAAAGGTTTCGTTAATTTGGTTCCAATGTATTGACACCTCACCTTCTTGTTTTGTGTGTTCAGTTTTACTTGATAAGTTTCCCATGTTATTCATAAGTTATGTGATGTTATTATTTTGTTGATTAATTATATCCAGAGGTGAAGAAACTAAATAGGGAATATCCTACTTCTATTTTGCATTGTAGAATGCATTGTTCATTTCAGTGAAGGTTTTCATCAGAGATAAGCCTCTCACAAGTTGAGGGGAGATTTTAGATATAATGGCCTATTCAATCAAACGACAATAATCAACCTCTTTATGTTATTAAGGTGGTCAATAGTTTGATAGAAGATCCCTTGAATGGAAGAAGAAACCCTCTATATTAGGTGGTGATTCTGGATGGCGGACCATGAATGGTAGCATAGGCCCATTTTAAGGTAGTCAATTTGTTACTAGTAAGACTTTTAAAATTTCTGCATTAATTGATTTGCAGCTGGAAGCAATCTTTAGCTAGACAAATATGAAAGAGAGTGGAAAATTTCTTTGTAACTATATCTAAAGCCCTTCAATGAAACATAATAATAAAATAGCCTTTTGAATGCTTTGATATTTGATGTTTCAGATTTGTTTTTTTTTATCATTTCTTGCATTCACCTTATTATTTACTCACCTGATTTGGTACAAGGGCACTGTTTAGTTTCCTTCATATTAACTTTCACTCATATGTAATTTTTACTTGCGAAATTTTTCTAATCTTTGGAATGATGGTTATTAGTTAATTAGTTGTTTTTTCTCCCTTTGAATGGCTATCTTTTACTTCTTGTGTGCAACTTGGATCAAGGGATCCCTCTGTACAGTGTTTCATCAAGTGAGATAGGGCCACATCGACCTATCAATTGTTTCTTAGTATGAATACAAGTAAGTTTAGAACTTTCATATTTTTTCCATGATCATATCCTGTAACTATTTTCTTCTGTATGTAGGAACAAAGGTTTAATTAGAAGTTTGCATTCCTCAAGGATGACTGTTTTGAATTTATGATGTTGATGGTAATTTATACAAAGGCATAAAGTCTCCATGATTGTGAAAATGTGTACTTGAATACTTTTATATGGCCTCTTCTTCTAGGAAAGACTCAAGAATAATAAGGTGTTAAACACATACATGGCAACAACAGAATATTAAGATAAGCATGAGAGTATATCTATTATGAACAAATTATACATTTATAGTACATTCATATGACATTTGGTTTCATATTCTGAGGCCTCTTGGACTTCCTTAGACTATTCAGCTTCCACACCAACCCTTAGAGGATTAGGTGTCCAACATTCCCCCCCTTAATTCGAAGGGTTATGTATGAATCCAAGAAGAGATCTATAATACAAAACGTGCAAAAATGCATGGCAAAATTAGGCTGAATTTGCTCTCTGAAATGTTGGTATAAGGGAGGTGGTTTAAGGATGACCACCAACACTGGAATGCTTAGTGCAGTTCCCAGAACTCTTCCAAGTCTGGCATGAAGCTTAGGTCTTCTGCTAAAGGATGTGCTCCTGATGTTTTGAGGAGGGAAATCTTCAACCATGAAAGGGAGGTCTCACCCTGCATAAAAGGGAGAACCTCAACCTGAAAAGGGAGATCTCAACCTGTGATGGTTTAAGGATGACCAACAACTCTCGAATGATTAATGCAATTCTTGGAACTCTTCCAAAACTGGCAAGAAGCTGAAGTCTTATCCTAGAGGAAGTTTCATGAATTCTTTGAAGAGGTATCACCGACTAAAGGCATGCTCAGGGGCATATTTGTCTCTTGGCTACAACTCTAAATCTGGTATGGCAGGTTATGGCTCAGGCTCGTTTGATGTGGCTTTCAAGCTTGTATATGACCATGATTTTCCCCCCTGTCAGATACAAGGTGAGATGATGGAGAAAACTCAACTGTAGGACTATTCAATACTCTAGAACAATTTTGGACATATGACTAAAATATCTTCTTGGCTGTTGATGCCCATTTCCAAGAAGCGATCCATCCAAGATGAATCTTTGTTCTTGTAGAAGGTTTGTTTCTAAAGCAACTATTTGAAGAATGATAGGTTTTATGAGAGTTCTTACATCGATGAAGATCAAAAAAATTATCTTTCATATGGCCAACTCGTTCAAAGTGTTGGCATTTAACAATTTGTTGTTGTTACTATGGAAGAGGAGCAAAATCTACAACAACTAGAGGTGAAATATCATGAAGGAATCCAATACTCTGAAACTGAATGGGCTTTGAGTAATCTGGAATATAAAAAGAAACCTCCTTATCATATCCAAGAACTATTCTATGCTTGTTGTGGACAAGCTCTTCCCAAGCTCTGATGAGCAATTTGGGAAGTGCAGACTGAGCTTTTGTATTTGCTTGTGACTTTGCTTCATTCGGTACTAGATCTGAATCAACTGTAAGATTATTGCTTTGCTATTTATGGAAGTCTCTTTCCATATTCTGAGCATAATTAGGTTCAGAATTATGACTCCACTGCTGCAATTCTTCCTGTTGTAGTTGAAATTCAAGCTGCAAAAAATCAATTTTCTCATGTGCATTTTGCAAACAAATTTTAATATCAGAAAGTGTATCACACCTAATTTTTACCATTCCATCAACAGTGGAATGAATTAGGATATTTAAAAACTCTAATGTATCATCAATTCTAGCCATTGTCTCAGCAAAGAAATTAAGGCGCAACAATCCGA
This sequence comes from Pinus taeda, assembly GCA_000404065.3. NCBI lineage: Eukaryota > Viridiplantae > Streptophyta > Pinopsida > Pinales > Pinaceae > Pinus > Pinus taeda. Next base: position 31,234 of record APFE030305256.1, on the reverse strand, counting down.
GTGGAGACCGTAGCAAGGCTAGACAAACTGTAGTGGGGTGCTTCTCAAGTACAAAGTCTAAGACTAGAATGAGAAAATCAGTGAAATCATTTGCATCTTGTTCAGGAGAATTATATTTTTCTTCAAGCCCTTTGTTCAATGGCTAAAACTGTAGCTTCCGAATATGTCATAGATTACTATGCATGTTGAAAAAGTCATGAGAATACTGTCCACCTATCTGGGGAGTGCGTGCCATAGCCTTTATGGGGGAGTTGTAAAATGGATGATGGGAAAGGAAACCGGTGGAAGTGATAGCATTGTTGTTCAGCTTGCAACTGAGAAACATTGGGAGGATCTTGTCATTTTGATTGATGTGGTAAGCTCACGTCAGAGGGAAACTAGCAGCACAACTGGCATGAGTCAGCAGCACAATCGGGCCGTATCTCTACACATTATCGTAGAGAGAAAATAGTGGAACAATGAACAGGTTCAAAATGCAACAAATGTGTCGGTGAAATGTGGTTGCATGCAACTTCACAGGGTAGATAGTTGAAAGAAGAAATTCGTTTGACTTGTATGACCAGAATTCAAATAAAATTTAATCCTCTTTGATAACATATTGGGTCACAACAGGTCCGTTAACCCATGCACATGTTCATGAGCGATTATCATCCGATCAATCAGCTGATGTGTGGTCTTGATGGCCAGAAGTCAACGAGGTTTTAATCCCATTAGATAAAACCTTATCGTGTCCATTTCTAATGTTAACTTTCGCACACTTTCATAAGCAATATGCATCCGATCACCCATTAAACGGATTGTTTGATCACTTTGAACCTTAAACTCCTTTTAATAACCACATCGCATTCGTTTAAAATGTTAACATGCTTGCATGTTTTGATGCGATATGCATCGATCTCCTCCGATCGGACGGTCACCGCTTCCCCACGCTTTTCGTCAATTTTAGCAGTTTGCCAAATTTCATTCTCATCCACCACTTTTACCTTGACTCCAGTCTACACTCTGCGGCCATAATACTCCTCCAGGTAGGTGATATTGACAGAGCAAAGGCTGTCTTTGATGCTCCTATAGAGTGGTGGAGTAGAACGCTATTGGGAATCAAATGCATGGGTGTGAAGATATGTGGATTCAAACCCAATAGTTGAAAAAAATTTGTCATTACTATTGACCATGATTATAATACCCATATCCAAAATGACACTAGGATGCTCTCCACAATAGAGAATGCTTTCAACTAGAGACAAATCACCATACAATGCAACTTTTAACAATGATGCAGCCTAAGCCACACATACCCACAGTATGCATATAAAATGGATGTCATATACATGTCCTGTGAATTTTAAAATTCCATACTTAGTAAAACATTCACAAGTCAAGGTTTAATTCTCCTTCAATAAGCTCTATGTGAAAATTTTTGATTTAACTATCCAAAGTCTAGACCTTTATAAACCTTCGAGTGGAACCTTATAAATCCTTCATAATCTTTGGTTAATTCTTATTACCCACGCATATTAACCATACCATGGATTTTTGACTTTGATTAAAAATCAACTTAAACCATAATATATTAATCCAACTTAAATGTATTATAATTCCCATATAATAGAAATATTTCATAAACCACACTTAAACCTTACCTTTTTTCCAGTCCATAAACCTTTGCACATATATCGATGCTCTCCTTAGCACATTAAATCTTCGTAGTAGATATCATTCCTCAATCTGGCAGTTATCGTGCAATAACTCATGCCAACTAGCCTGACCCAATCTCCACCATTTATTTCTCCTACCTCAATCCAATAGTGAGCACGTAATCTCATGTGAAATCTTGTACAATGCATAACAAGTCGAGAGCGTGTTAGAAAAGTGGTTTTCTCTTTCCATCATGTGCTACGTGTCAACCTATTAGGTTAATTGTGTGAAATTGTAGAATACCATTTACAACTTTTAGGGCGTGCGAGATACTACTTACCGCTTATGAAGACGGCTCCATTATTCTGCACGTTTTCCACCCTTATGTCGACACGTTCCTTGATGTGATCCGTCCATTTCTAAACTTAATCTCCTGTGATAAAATCTTCATCACTCATCTTCCATTAGCCCTATCCCTTGATTCGACTGGTCCAACGATTACTGTGCATTGTCACCTAATTCGGTGGACCTCGAGCTAGAAGGATTTCCAGCCTCCAACAAAGTATCAATTCTGCCTGTTTAGCTTCTTGGCCCACTTAAGGATTTCAATCTTGGCTTCGAGCTTCTTGGGAAGTGACCTATGGACGTGAAAGTCACAGTCCATAGATCCTCTAATGTGGCAGTAGGGGAAACATCCATATAACTGGATGGTGTATATCCTAATATGATTCAGGGCAACCACAATCACTGTGTACAATCGTGGTGTACATGCCAACACAATTTCACTGATAATTTCACTGACAAGGAGGAGGTGTTATGGTGCGAAGTTAGGAGTATTAACTGTGCAGAAGGAGAGGTGCTAACCAAGAAACGATCATGGTAATCTAGTATTATGAACACAGTAATAGCGCATGACAATCACTCCATGTCAAGCAACACAATGTTCATCCAAAACACAGTGAACACATTTTCATTCAACGCAAAATACCATTAAATGCAGAATATGTATCGAATATGTATGGCCAAAATACATACTTACTTCACTCATGGCACTCACCATGGTCATCTCAGTCTTCCACGCAACACAAACTTTAAAGGTTGTTCGATTTTCTATCAAACACAAAGCATTCTGGTGTAGAGTCTAAGTGGGTGTGTTTTTTCTATTTGAGGCAGTGGATAGAGAGCCTAGCACAAATATAGCTGAGAGAGGTCAGCCAGATAGTGTGAAGCATGAAATAGGCATGCACACAATAATAGCAGTTCTATCCGTAGGAATGAAAAACTGACATGCATAGAGAGGCCACAACACAAGTGGCTCAAATTGGAGCAGGGCAGGATTACGCCCGCTCTGATACCATGTTAAACACATACATGGAAACAAAAAGATATTAAAGATAAGCATGAGAGTATATCTATTATTAACAATTGATATACATTTATAATACTTTCATGTGACCTTTGGTTTCGTATTCCAAGGTCTCTTGGACTTCCTTAGACTATTCAACTTCCACAACAATCCTTAGAGGATTAGCTGTCCAATAGAAGGTGAGACTCTTTACTTGGTTTTGTGATTAGTTATATGAATTTTTTGTTACACATTATAAAGTTTTAATAAGAGTAATATATACAAGGCTTTAATACAAAAAAGGAGGGCTACAACTATAGACTCCACAAGGAAGTCCAAAAGTAAAAAAATTGGGTTGCCCTTGGCCAAACCACTCTTAAAGAGTCCACATTACTATCCATCAACATAACATAGAAAGAGACAAGGAACTACCACGTGCCTAATGTTTAAACTTGGAGCTGAACATCCTTTTAATGTGCCATCCTAGTTTTCTTGTCCCTAAAAATCTAGGTTACCCCATTAAAATATGGACTTCTTGCCAATTCATTTTTATCCTTGGGTTTGTGCTTGACTTGTGAATTGTGCAGTTTGTACATTGTTTCTAACATCCTACCAAGTTATTATTCTCTTTTTTTGGTATGGAGTCAAGACTATTGCATGGTTGAATCTACATGTTTTACTAGTCATGTTCTCACTAGCAATTACCACTTTCCACTATAACAATTCCTAGGTCTTTGGATCAATTTCAAGAGCCCCAATATGATTTGATATAACTAGTTCCCATGATACTAGGACACATCTCGCTTTCTTACCATAAGTCTTTTCCCTCATGATCTAAATTTGATAAAAATGGATTACAAACTTATGTGTAGAGTTTCCTATATTACTTAGTGCAATGGATCAAAAATATTGCAAATAATATAGACAATTAAATATTCAGAAAGCACAATAATAACACATCAACATAGCCAAAATGATAAAGGATTTCACCAAACTCCCTCGCTACATCTCCTGGTCCTAGCTTCTAGTTTTGACCTCTATATTATGTCTTCAAAATGGTTGTTATAGGTGTGAGCTCTAAAACAGAGTCTCAAACACAGAAATGGATCTCACCACTAAGTTCTTCTCAAATCCTCAAGTTGAAATGAGTATAAACATGACCATACGGGTCACTTTGACCTCTAGACCCCCTGGAATGCTTTACAATACACTCCTCTGCCAAATTTTTGTATTACAATGTTTTTATAACACATTTTAGTTACAATTTCCATTAAACATGCAAACAATACGTTTATAATATAAACATGCTTAAAAAAAAAAGACTAGTGGGCACGGGGTGAACTCGACCATCCGACCTTTCCCCAACATTAATCTCGAGAATAATCCATCTGACAGCTATCGCATCCCGCTCCTAAACTGATCCAGACAACCTGCACCATTGATCATCTCTAAACAATCCGATAGCTCTCGTGCGGTCTCGTGCTCCAACTAGCACGTTTGCTATTTCTCCAAAGGCACGTGATAAAAGTGGTCTTCGAGAGGCTATGTGTCACTCGTTGAGTGGAATTGTGTGCTCCCAGTCTAAAACCACTTCCTACCATGAGGGCACGCAATAACCCATTTACAGCCCTCCTTCTGGAACTCAAAGAGTTTAGCTCTTTATGTATAAATATACCGCAATCGTTTGTCTAGATAACATGCTTGCTTGTTTCAATGCGATATTCATCGATCTCCTTTGATTCGATGATCCTTGTTCTTTACTGATGCTTCTCATCACCTAAGGTCTGAACCAATTATAGATTGCCACATCATTTGCTGTGCTAACATCATCAGGTACCTGTGACTCTTTCCCGGGTTGCCACATGTCCTGGTGACGTAGGCTTTGACTTGAATCTTTAATTGGCTCCCATTTCCTTATTCGAAATTGGATTTGCATGTGGTTTGTACCATTAGCTTTGTTTCAATGAGATCTTTAACCTTGTTCCAATTTCACCTATATTTGAATACTTTAGATTTAGAGGCCATGCTAGATCTATTTTGGATCACTCCTCCCCACTGGAAGCTTTTGGTCTGCCAAAAGTTGGTTTTTAGCTATCGAGTAAGGTAGGATAAAGTTCCTTCACTTGTCTGATTTCTATCCATCATGCTTTACTTGGATTTTTACCTTTGAGTCCAACTCTCAGGTACTCAACATCCCCTCATCGCAAAGTTCTTATACTCCTGTCAAGAACTGTGTCCTTCTGTAACTCATTGAGATACTCACGCAATAGATCCTCAATGGAAGGAAACTGACCTTTCTCTTCAGGATCTTGAATCACTGAAGGTTCATATAATCTTAAGTTTTCAACATTAAGGACTGAATAGATTTGCATATAAGCTGGCAGATCAAGGTAGAAAGCATTTTCACCAATTTTATCAAGTATTTTGAAAGGACCATATCTAATTGGTTTCAACCTCTTACGTTCCCTTTGTAGTCTTTCTTTGCTAATGTAAAACCAGACTTGATCACCAACTTGAAAAATATGCTCAACTCAATGCTTGTAATGTTGTTCCTTATACTTGGCTTGACTTCTTTCAAGTTGTTCCTAGACTGCCTGGTGAATTTCCTGGATTTTTTCAATGAACTTAGTTGCTTTGTCCACATCACTGTGTCCATAAATTGCTATGTCCTTACCACAGACAAATCCAAGGAAACTTTTGTATAAAATCAAAACAAGCCTCAAAAAGAGACCTTTGAGTAGAAGAATGCTTGGCACAGTTGTAAGCATGCTGAACATAACACAAATGCTCATCCAAAATATTGGGATTCTTGCTGCAATATCCTTTAAGCAACTGTAACATTGTCATGTTGACCATTTCTATATGACCATCTGTTTGTGGATGAAATGTTGTGTTCTTCTTTAACGTGGTGTACATTAACTCCCATAGACTTGACCAAAATTTCCCAACAAGTTGAGAATCTTGATCAGATACAATAGAAGTGGGTAACCCAAAATGAACCCATACGTTTTGAAAGAACAACTTTGCAGTTTGTTCAACTGTTACCTATTTATTACATGGTATCAAAATACACATTTTACTAAACTTACCCACAATTACATACAAATAATCATGACCTTTCTAGACTTTGGCACTCCCCCCAAAAAATCCATGGAAACACTTTCCCAAGGATGAGAAGGAATTGGAAGTGGAGTACACAAGCCTAATTTTCTATTACTAGGCTTACTTGTAGCACACATAGTACACCCTTTGATATATCTAGAAACTCTCTCATGCATTTGTGACCAATAACAAAACCTTTGCAATTGTGCAACTATTTTACTTACACCAAAATGACCTAATATGAGACAAGTATGTGCTTCTCAAATTATGTTAACTCTTTCAGTTTGTGGAATACATAACTTTCCAAAATGATATAAGAGTTTGTCCTTTATATAATAATCCAATTCTTCTACCTGCTTGCCATGACTTAAAGTTTCATATACATCCTTAAAATATATATCTTGAGCATATTGTTCAATATAACTTTCATGGACTACTGTATTATGCTCAAGTATAGTGGATGCATTTATGATTGGTCTTGATAACATGTCTGCAACCTTATTATGTGTGCGCTTCTTATATCTAATAACAATATGAAATTGCTGTAGAAAACCCATCCATCTGTAATGTCTTGATTGTTGCAATTTAGTTTGTGAGTGTAAATATTGAAGTGGTTGATGATCTGTGTGTATGGTTGTTTCTTTACCCATTATATAATGTTTCCAATTTTTAACACTCTGTACTAATCCATACAATTCTTTATCATATGTAGGATAGTTAACTACTATTGAAGTAAATGTCTTAGAATGAAAGCATATAGGCTTTCTGTGTTGCATCAACACTGCTCCCATGGCATAGTCACTTGCATCGGTCTCAATCTCAAATGGATGTTGAAGATCTGGCAGTGCTAGTACTGGTGTTGTATTGATATTTTCTTTCAAGGTGTCGAAGGCTTTCTATTGTTTTCCTCCCCACTGGAACACCTGTTTGACACTTGTCAAAGCATGTAAAGGAGCCGCAATCAATGAAAAGTTAGCAATTATAATCTTTCTCCAATATTGTGTTACCCCTAAGAAACTTCTAACTTCTGTAGTAGATTTGGGCTTAGGCCAGTTCACAATGACTTCAACCTTAGAGGGATCTATCTTCAATTCACCACCCCCTCAATATAACCCAAATAATTTAAATATTTCCTGCCAAATTGACATTTTGGTAGTTTCACATAGAGATTTTCTCTCTTTAAAACATCTAAAACCCACTTTACATGCTCTACATGTTCATCCCAAGTCTTACTAAAAGCAAGAATATCATCTAAATAGACTATTACAAAATCATCAATAAATGGTCTAAATACATCATTTAGGACTCGCACAAACGTAGCAGGAGCATTATTTAAGCCAAAAGGCATAACCAACCACTCATAAAGTCCTTGCTTCGTCTTAAAAACAATTTTCCATACATCCTGTTCTGCAACTCTGATTTGATGGTAACTACTTTGCAAGTCTAATTTAGAAAAGTAAACTACATTATTTAATTGATCTAATAAATCATCAATACGAGGAAGAGGATAACAATACTTGATAATAATTTTATTTAGTTCACTAAAATCGATGCACATTCTCCACGAACTGTCTTTCTTTCACACCAACACAATTAGTTATCCACACGGTGATATGCTTCGTCGTATAAACCCTTTATCAATCAACTCTTGTACCTACTTCTTTATCTCTACATTCTCTAAAGCTTGTAACCTATACATTCCAATGTTAGGTAGTGGAGCATCTTGCTGTAAATAAATATCATGTGCTATCTCCAACTTAGGTGGAAGCCCCCAAGGCTCTTTAAACAAAATATCATAATTAGAAACAACTTTAATTAAATCTTCTTTCTATTTAGGGTTACAACCTTGGAATGCATCATATTTATCAAGATCCTTTTCCTTTAGAATCATTAGTAAAATCTGCTTACTTGAATTGACTATTCTACTCATCTGTCCTGAGTTTATGAGAGAGAAGTTAATCTTTAATTTTAAGAGCCCTTACAATATACTCAATTCCAACCTTAGTGAGTTGATACTTATTTTCAGCTCGATAGAAGATAGCCTTTCTATCGTAGAAGTATAGACTTCATAAAAAAGTTCCATATATGTCTAATGGGACTATATCTAACTCAACCTCACCTACAAATGTTGACCCAATAGCAAACCGAAGTTTACATTGTCTCGTAACTTGCAACTTTGTTTTATCACACACCCAACCTAATGGATATGGCTTCTTATGAGGTTTTGTTTCTATACCCCACTTCTTTACAATTTTTTCAGATATCAAACTTACTTGTGACCCACTATCAAATAAAGTATAAATTTTAGTGTGCTTGGAAATGACTCTAATATGAAATGGATCATTTCTTTTCCTCTCATTACTTTAATTATCAACAGAATGTGAAGAATTACTTGTAGATGCTTCAGAATATTTACCTTTTATACTTGTGGCTGTAATTGTTGTTTCATCACCTAAGTCTGACCCCAAGTAATTTTGAATAGCAACAATATTCTTTCTCTCTTTACCCCTGAACTTCTTAGGCTTCAATTCTGGATGCAAAGACAAGTAGTGTACCTCATCATGTCCTTCCTTCTTACAATTATTGTATGAAGGTTTATCCTTCTTTACCATGTTTGTTTTCCTCTCCTTCCATTTCAATTTCTTCTTTCCTTTACTCAAAAGATTTGGATGATTTCCCAACATCTAGGTTTACATTCTTACCTCTAGCATCTAGATGAGTCACTTGGGCTGATATATATCTAAGCTAGTGGGATTGAACATAAGTGTAGTATGCTTCAAATAACTATGAAGACCACCTATACATTTTAACAATGTCTCTGTTGAGTCCAATGAAATACCTAATGCTAAAGCTCCTTTTCGAAATTCCTGAGTATAACTCTTTACACTTCGACCCTTTAGTTGATGTAGTGTCCACCAACTCATCATTGCGTACTACATGTAAGCCAAAGGATAAAATTTATTTTTAATGGAAGAAACAAATTCATTCCAAGTTGAAATGATTTTACCATGTTTTCGAAGATCTTCTTGTGTCTTGCCTTCCCACCACACAAGTGTGGTTCCTCCAATACAAAGGCTAGCTAGTTGAATCTTCTTCCTCTCTAAATCGACTTTCTTCACCCTAAAATATACATCAATTTTCCTTATCCAATTATCTAGCTTTTCCGCATTAATTTCTCCATCATAAATTGGAAAATCAAACTTTACATCTAATTTGATCAAAGAGGCTTTCTTTTTCTTCTTCTTAGAAGAACTAGTTTTATGACAAGACGATGATGATGACGATGATGGTGATGATGGAGGAGATGATGGAGGCTACGTTCATCCTTTTCCTTTATATTTCTTCTCTTCTTTCTCTGGAGTGACAAAGAGAAAATGTTCCTCTACTCCTTTGTTTGGTCTAGGTGATGAAGTGCCTTCACCTCTATCCTTCTCAAACTCATGATACATCTCTTCCACCATAGCACGTATTGTCATCAAGCTATCCAAGAACTGGGATTCTGACCCAAGTGGAGCTTCATCTACCATCCTTCTTCGTGAATAGACTCTTCTAATCTCTGGATTTTCCTCAACAAGTTCTCCTTCACCTTGTCTAAGCGTTAACCCAGTCAACATTCAAATCTCTACACAAACTTGTCAAACCTTAAAAACCTTAAGCTCTGATGCCACTTGAGTTGAATTTGATAAAAAGGGATTACAAAATTATGTGTGGATTTGTCTATATTACTTAGTGCAATGGATCGAGAATATTACGAATAATACAGACAATTAAATAATCATAAAGCACAATAATAACACATCAACACAACCAAAATGATAAAGGAGTTCACCAGACTTCCGGGATACGTCTCTTGGTCCTAGCTTCCAATGCTAACTTCTATATTATGTCTTCAAAATGGTTGTTATAAGTGTGAGCTCTAAAACAGAGTCTCAAACCTAGAAATGGATCTCACCACTAAGTTCTACTCAAATCCTTGAGTCAAAATGAGTATAAACATGACCGTATTGGTCACTTTGACCCCCAGACCCCCTGGAATGGTTGACAATACACTCCTCTACCAACTTTTTGTATTATAGTGTTTTTGTGACACACTCTAGTTAAAATTTCCATTAAACATGGAAAAATACGTTTATAATAGAAAGAGGCTTAAAAAGAAAGGACCAATGGGTGCGGGTGGACCCTGACCGTCCCATATTTCCCTAGCATTGATCTCGAGAACAACCCATCTGATGGCTGTCATGTCCCGCTCCTCAACTAATCTGGACAACTTGCATTGTTGATCTGCTCTGAACAATCTGACGGTTGTCACATGGTCTCGTGCTCCAACTAGCACGTTCGCTATTTCTCCAAAGGCACGTGATAAAGTGGTTTTAGGGAGGCTATGTGTCACTCGATAAATGGAATCGTGTGCTCCTAGTCTAAAACTGCTTCCTGCCTTGAGGGCACACGATAACCCATTTAACGCCCTCCTTTTGGAACTCAAAGAGTTTAGCTCTTTTTGTATAAATATATCACGTCTGTTTTTCTAGATAACATGCCTGCATGTTTCGATGTGATATTTGTCGATCTCCTTTGATCAGATGATTACTGTTCTTTATCATTGCTCCTCATCACCTAAGGTTTAAACCAATCGTAGACTGCTACATCGTTTGTTGCACTAACATCATCAGGTACCTGTGACTCTTTCCAAGGTTACCACATGTCTTTCTGACATAGGCTTTGACCTTTTGACTTGAGTATATAATTGGCTCCCTTTTCCTTATCCAAAATTAGATTTGCATGCAGTTTGTAACATTAGCTTTGTTTCAACGAGCTCCTCAACCTTGTTCCACTTTCACCTGTATTTTAAGACTATATTTAGAGGCCATGCTAGATCCATTTTTGATCACCTAGAAGGATGGAAAAATCACATAGGAGATCGTTGAAGCTTGAGGTTGCTAGGTATTGTGCATTGGGCGCTAATTGCATTAGAGGAATCTTTTTGGGATCCTACTTAAGTGCATGATGGGAGAAGAGGATAGATTCTCAGTAAAATATGCACATCAAGCAGTTTTAATTCTGATAATGCCAAACACAGATAAATTCAGTGACTCCATGATTAACTAATGAGTTCCATCTGAGAGAAATACCGTGGATAGAGTGAGACCTCTAGTGATGAGAAAAAAGAATAAAAAATTTCCCTTGACCTGCAAGTTCCAGATATTTTATTGTGCCCTAGCACTTGCTAGTTCTACGTAAAAAAACTATCATCCTTCTGAAGAACATATATTTTGTTATTAGAACTCGCCTTATGAAACCTACAGATCTCAGTTAAAGAACTGTCCATATGAAAAAGACTATTGCTGGCTTGGAAAACACCACCGACTCTGATGTTGGGGCTGTTATTCTACTTTTTCATCTAGTTGTTGCTGCTTCAAATGTAACTTCTATTGTTCTTGTCATATTTTCATACTGGGAACCTAGCATCTGGAACTCAAAACTTTTTAGAAGTTTATACTATCTGTTGAAAAGTGTGCAACAAGAAATGCTTGTTGAGAATGCAACAAGATGATGGAGCTTAGTGGAAAGGAGTCACCTACACTAAGTGGTCCCGTAGGAAATTTTTGGCGCAAAGTCTATTTTTAGACATATGGATCATGTACTATGAGTTGCAAGATGTTGTTTATGGATGATTGGTCTATCGGGAAAAATAGATGGACTTCTATTTTTTGGTTCACATCGGCGTGATCAGAGTCTATTTTTAGACCGCTAGGTAAAAATAGAAACAATCAAATATTATTAGCCCTTAATAATATTTGGACACTAAACTTTATCTTATTATCTTGGAGAACTTCAGTTGGAGCTACATATGTGGCACATGCAACTGCCTAAAGGAATCACGTGGTTACCTATGGGTTGACTGAGCTACTGCATGAAGGACTTCAGTTAGAACTCAAGTGGTTGAGTTCTATGGAGTTAAATGAGCAGTTAATGGAGTTGTGTTCAGTTTGACTTAGTTGAACTAGTTGTATTTAGTCTAACTAGCCAATAGACTAAGTGATGAGTTGTGTGAATTAGTTATTAATTAATTAAATAATTATTAACTCAATGCAACTGAAGAATACATCAGTTAACTCAGTGCATGGACAGTTCAGTGGAGACAAGTGTTAGAGCTAAGGGAAAGGGTGAGTTGTGACTATCAGTTGTGCATGAGATTTTCACATGCAATGGATTGAGTAATGCCAATGAGGCCAAGGGAAATTGTAGCTTGTGCTCACGTGATTTTTCCAAGTAAATACGAGTTTGCTTGAGCCATTATCATTCATTCTCATGCAGGTATTGCGCAGTGGATGCAGGCAAGCAGCGGGGGAGATTTGGAGATCAGATTTGAGTTGTATTGTGTGTAACAGGTGGAGATAGTACTGAGTACTTGTGAGGAGTATTGTACTATGTATTGATACATGTTCTCAATCAATATAATATACATATAGTTGGGGTTTTTAGTGAGATGCTTTCCCCGGGAAAATACTGTGTTGATATGTGTGATTGATGCTTCTATGTGCGCATGTTATTGTTTATGCTTCTGTAAATTGATGATCAACATAGAGGAGGTTATGTATTATGCATGTATTCTGCAATAGTGTATAATTGGGATAATCTCTGTGAATATGTGTCATATTATTCAAAATTTCTACATGGTATCAGAGCGAGCTAATTTGTAGAAGAAGTTCTACATGATATCAGTGATGTATTGATTATTAGATCTATTATTCAGAAAGTGTTTACATTTTATTTCTTCAGGTAGAGTCTTTGATCGGGCCAGGTAGCCTCTGGATTCATCCTTCTTTTGGAAGGTGAGATATCTGGTGAGTGCACATACAATCGATCTCTGTATGAGAAATACTATGTTCTCATGAATTTTATATCAGAAGTAGTTGAGTTTTGAGCTGGTGGAATGGCACTCAAGGATAAAACTTAGAAACATTAAGTGTGAGAATGGAGACAATATGCCCCAATATCTCACGAAGTTCACCCAATGCCGGGATGAGCTGGGAAGTGTGGGGGTAACTGTTGAGGATGAGGATATGGTGAGTCTAGCTCTCCTTGGCCTTCCTAAGAGTTGGCTACTAGGACTCGGTGAATGAAAGGGAGAAATTTCCAGGATGGGAAAGACTTTGGTCGGATCTTGTGCAAGAGGAGATTAGACGGCCCACCAGAGACAGTTCTTCATCTATGCATGATGAGGAGAACTGTGCCTTAGTGAGTAAGGTGAATAAGGGGAAGGGGAAGGTTTCTCTTTCCGAATCCAGTTCTACCAATGATTGGAAGAAGGTTGACAAGTCGAAGATGAGATGCTTTCATTGTCATGAGCTGGGCCATTATGCTACTAATTGTGCAAAGAAGAAGTCCAAGAAGGGACCCAGGGAAGGATCTGAAGGTGAGGCACTTGCTTCACAGTTTGAGTTGGATTTCACACTCTTTGCATGCATGGTTTTATCCATGATGGGAAGTGGTTGGTTTCTTGATAGTGGACCTTATTTCATCATTACGCATCATAGGGATGGGTAATGATGAGATCTATAGTGTCTCAGGTGTATGCACGATTATTTTTCAGAGGGAGCATGGAGCTCGCCTTACCTTGACCGATGTCAAGTAAGTACTAGGACTGAAGAGAAATTTGGTGTCGATTGCGATGCTGGAAGACAAAGGCTATGATGTAGTCTTCAGAGAGGGAAACGTTTTCCTTAGACACATCATCACTAGACAGGTGAAGCAGATTGGTTCACGGGTCAAGAACCTATATGCTCTTGAAGTTCAAGATGCATGCAAAGCCTTGAGCAGTAACGCAAATGATGGAGACTTGGTGGTTGAGAGGGAGGGTATATTACCTCTTAACATGCAGAGCCAGAAGAAGTCTCAGACAATTGTGGAGGAGCCACAATTGGTGCAACAACTTTAGGAGGTTGTGGAGCAGCCACAACAGGGGAAGCTGAGAGGAGATTGAGTAGAGACATCTAGTCATGTAGAGACCTCCAGTAGGGGGAAACTTCGAACTAGGTGGGTTGAGGGATCATATGCAGCCATACCTCCAAGTAGGAGGTGGGGTGATGTGGATTGATCGTCCCAAGGAGGAGGGGTAGGATCCTTGAGGTATCCAACCTCTTGGATGAGACCTTGCTATGGGAGCCCCAATGTGGAGTAGTAGGAACTGACTGATTGCGTAGAGACAAATGCGAATGGAGTGGCAGAGAGAGCGACAATGCAAGGAATCCCAAACAGTGCATGGCATGTAGGCTACAACAATGCGAGAGGCACAAGTGTTTTGCACAGTGCTAGGTGGCACAGAGAAGTGTGCAATGGTGTGAGATGCATGAAGATGTTGCAGTAGCACAAATGTCAGAGAGGGAGCACTTGTCAGCAGCAGGTAGAGCTTCAGCATCAAAGTATGTTCCTAGCCCAACAGAGGGGTCAGTTGGGAGTGTTTTTCTTCCAAGTGTTATTGGAGCAAAGTGGACCGGGCATATGTGTTGCATGCAGAACATTCCAAAGTTATAGGATCGAGTTTGAGAGGAAGCATTTCTTGTGTAGAGGGAGTGTTGAAAAGTGTGCAACAAGAAATGCTTGTTGAGAATGCAACAAGATGATGGAGCTTAGAGGAAAGGATTCACCTTCACTAAGTGGTCTCGTAGGCAAGTTTTGGCGAAAAGTCTATTTTTAGACTATGTCTATTTTTAGACATATGGATCATGGTCTATGAGTTGCAGGATGTTGTTTATGGATGATTGGTCATGTTGGGAAAAATAGATGGACTTCTATTTTTTGGTTCACAACGGTGTGATCAGAGTTTATTTTTAAACTGCTAGGTAAAAATAGAAACAATCAAATATTATTAACCCTTAATAATATTTGGACTCTAAACTTTATCTTATTCTCTTGGAGCACTTTAGTTGGAGCTACAGATGTGGCACATGCAACTTCCTTAAGGAATCACGTGGTTACCTATGGGTTGACTGAGCTATTGCATGAAGGACTTCAGTTAGAGCTCAAGTGGTTGAGTTCTGTGGAGTTAGATGAGCAGTTAATGGAGTTGTGTTCAGTTTGACTAGTTGAACTAGTTGTATTTAGTCTAACTGGCCAATAGACTAAGTGATGAGTTGTGTGAATTAGTTATTAATTAATTAAATAATTATTAACTCAATGCAACTGAAGAATACATCAGTTAACTCAGTGCATGGTCAGTTTAGTGGAGACAAGTGTTAGAGGTAAGTGAAAGGGTGAGTTGTGACTATCAATTGTGCATGAGATTTGCACATGAAATGGATTGACTAATGCCAATGAGGCCAAGGGAAATTGTAGCTTGTGCTCACGTGGTTTTTCCAAGTAAATACGAGTTTTCTTGAGCCATTATCATTCATTCTCATGCAGGTATTGCGCAGTGGAGGCAGGCAAGCAGCGGGGGAGATTTGGAGATCAGATTTGAGCTACATTGCGTGTAACAGGTGGAGATAGTACTGAGTACTTGTGAGGAGTATTGTACTATGTATTGATACGTGTTCTCAATCAATATAATATACATATAGTTGGGGTTTTTAGCGAGATGCTTTCCCCAGGAAAATATTGTGTTGATATGTATGATTGATGCTTCTATGTGCGCATGTTATTGTTTCTGCTTCTATAAATTGATGATCAACGTAGAGGAGGTTATGTATTATGCATGTATTCTGTAATAGTGTATAATCAAGATAATCTCTATGAATATGTGTCATATTATTCAAAATTTCTACATGGTATCATAGCGAGCTCATTTGTAGAAGAAGTTCTACATGATATCAATGTTGTATTGATCATGAGATCTATTATTCAGAAAGTGTTTACATTTTATTTCTTCAGGCAGAGACTGTGATCAAGCCAGGTAGCCTCTGGATTTATCCTTCTTTTGGAAGGTGAGATATCTGGTGAATGCCCATACAGTCGATCTCTGTACAAGAAATAATTTGTTCTCATGAATTTTAGATCAGAAGCGGTTGAGTTTTGAGTTGGTGGAATGGCGCTCAAGGATAAAACTCAAAAACATTAAGTGTGAGAATGGAGACAATATGCCCCAATATCTCATGAAGTTCACCCAATGCTGGGATGAGCTGGGAAGTGTGGGGGTAACTATTGAGGATGAGGATATGGTGAGTCTAGCTCTCCTTGGCCTTCCTAAGAGTTGGCATAGCTACCAGGACTCGGTGAATGGAAGGGAGAAATTGCCAAGATGGGAAAGACTTTGGTCGGATCTTGTGCAAGAGGGGATTAGACGGCGCACCAGAGATAGTTCTTCATCTATGCATGATGAGGAGAACTGTGCCTTAGCGAGTAAGGCGAAGAAGGGGAAGGGGAAGGTTTCTCTTTCCGAATCCAGTTCTTCCAATGGTTGGAAGAAGGTTGACAAGTCAAAGGTGAGATGCTTTCGTTGTCATGAGTTGGGCCATTATACTACTAATTGCGCAAAGAAGAAGTCCAAGAAGGGATCCAGGGAAGGATGTGTTGTGTGTGGAGCATGATTGCTCAGAGGTCTTTATTTCAGCGGGATGTATACCCCAGGAAGTTTTGTACACCCCTCCACGTGGGGGGGTGCG
>APFE030305242.1:52187-82015 GCA_000404065.3 Pinus taeda | reverse complement strand
ATATAAAAAAAAAAATATTAATGTGGGTTATACATAAAATTTTTCCATATACACATTTGAGTAAAAAATTCAAAATGGAATATATAAAAAGTGTCTTCTCATTCCATGGATAGGTGCTTTCCAATTCAAGGTAGGAGTGAGATTTATAATTCCTTACATGCTTATATGGAGTTGATATGTAATATTTAAAAAAATATTGTCAATAGTGAGTGGTAGGGATGGTGGTGCAGACCATTTTTTCGAGTAGAAAACTTGAGGAAAAATTTACACATTGAGAGATTTGATCCCTTTTGACACTTGGTAGATATATGGTTATGATGGATCTAAGATGGTTTCAATCATGTCCGACCATGGAAAATTTGTTGAACATCTAATTATTATAATAATTTTAAATATGTCTAAGATGAAAATTCAAATATTTTATTTATGGCTGAATTACTATAACACACAAATCATTGCACATCATCAATAAATTTTTTTCTTGCATACATTGAAGTTAACGCACACTATCAATCTAATTAGTTTGAAATGAATGTACATCATACATCTAGTTACATCAAATAAAAAATCAATATCTACACTGAAATCAATGCATCTAGTGCAAGCATTCCAATAGAATTAGAAATCAACATATACACTGAAATCAATGTGTCTAGTGAAAACAATCAAATAGGATTAGAAATAAACATCTATACTGAAATCAATGCATCTAATGCAACCAATCAAATAAGATTAGAAATCAACCGCACTAAAATCAATGCATCCAGTGCATTCAATTAAATATGATTAGGAATTAACATGTACACTAAAAACAATGCATTTATTTCAGTGAATAACAATGTATCTCCACCTCCCTCTCCTTTGTGTCTCCTTTTTCTTTTTATCTCACCCCACAAAAATACACACTCTCTTTCCATATATATCTCTCTCCCTTTCCCTCCCTCCCTCTTCTTCTCACTCTCTCTCCTCCCCTTCTCTCGGGCTCTGATGACAGCTAAGCCACTTTTATGCAGTAAAGTTGCATCTTTACAAATTTCATCTATGGACCTATGGGTTATGGGCCCAGGTATATATAAGAAGCTTTTTAATAGGTGGACTTTACAAACAAAACCCGACCAATCAAACATTGGTCCTTCTTTGACTTCTCCACTTGGTTGAGCGCTTCAATCCGCACCGTCAATTCTATTCCATCAGATCAATAGCTATCACACATTCTCCAACTTTAACAAATTCCGCCGGAACTCAAAGAAGTTAAACTTCTTTGAATAGTTCATCGAATCTACCCAGTGTGTTAACCCACGCGAACATTCGCAATTATCGTCCGATCAGTCAACCAACGAACGGTCCTGATGATCAGAACTCAACGAGGTTTTAAGCCCGTTGAATAAAATCTTATCGCGTCTGTTTTTGGAATTAACAGCCGTGCTTATTTGCACGCGATATGCATCTGATCACCTTTCAATGGGCGGTTCGATCACCTTTGGACTTTAAAATCATTTGGATGATTTTCTCGGGTCCGCTAGCCAAGATAACTTGCTCGCAAGTTCTCTGCACGATCACTGTAGATCTCCTTCCATCGCACGGCTACGATTTTTCCTCTAGCTTCTTCTTCCGCCATTATGATCCATCGATCTAGATGATCCAACGGTTCTCGTTGGGTTTATTCAATCTCCTCCATTGACTTGATCTTATTCGCTATTGCTGGAATTACGTTATAACACAAAGTTATCTCTGCCATGCTTTGTTTAAGCCAAAGTTCATAGGAACTTCATATTACACTCACATCACTCCATACACAGCTCACTCTATGATATCGAATTATCTATGGATCACCATCGATCCTTGTAGTGATTGATGGTCGATCAACAAACCTGTAACATGGGATTTAACTCTTTCAACGCATACATCTAAACTATAGGTAAACAATATATAGATACACAAAATCCAGACAACACACAATATTTCAATTATATACAGAATAAGATTATAGTCTAAGGCGTCTCAGCCTTAATCACAAATTCTCTTGTGACCACATTGTATCCCCTCTATATCTATTTCACACAACACAAACTATCTTTATATAGGAAATTACAAAGGTTTGGATAATCTAACATCCACGATTTCCTCCCTTAATCACTCAATCAAATCCCCTAAATCTCTCTATACGCATACATGGCAGATAATTACATTTAATTAAGTCTTCTAAAGACTCATCAATTCCATCAATTTAGCCCTATTTAAAACGGAATTTGTCCCAGTTTACAAAGATTGTCCACGTTTCCTCTTTCACGGCTTTGGATTTCAATTTTGATTAAGGGTGCTTGGATGCTCCTGCATCAGGCTCTCTCTCTCTCTTTCTATCTCTTCCCTCCCACTTCCTGTCCCCCTTAGTTTCTTACTATCTCTCCCTTCTCACTCGCTCTCTCCCTCCACCTTTCTCTCTTTATGTCTTTATATTCCCTCCCTCTCTCTCCCCCCGCAACTTCATCTCTCTCTCTCTTTGCCTCTCTCCCTCCTCTTTCTCAAGTTGTCTCTCTCTTCCTTCCTCTCTCTCCCTTTTTATTGCACCTCCCTTTATCTCCCCCCCATCACTCTCTCTCTCTCCACCCTCCAAATTTGTCACTATATCCCCCTCCAACTCCATATCTCTTTTCCTCCCCCTCTCCTTCTCTTTGTCCCTGCCTCTCTCTCTTCCTTCCTCTCTCACCATCTCTTTCTCTTAAACCTCCCCTCCCCCCTCTCTCTTTCTCTCTCTCTCTCCTCCAGCGCTGTCACTATCTCCATCCCCCCTCTCTCTCTCCCCCTATCTCCCCCATTCATCTCTATGTTTCCCTTTCTCTCTCTTCCACTTCTCTCCCTCTCTCTTCTTTCCTTCTCTCTCTCTTCCCTCCTCCTCTCCCTCACTCTCTCTCATTAGAGAAATTTTGAGGTCAAAAATGGGTCTCAAAACAAAAATGTGCATAAAAATTAAACTTTATAAGAACCAATAAGATTCAATATGATGATGTCATCCGTGGGGGATGATTCATCATTTTTTTGAGTAAAAGGTTAAAAAATAAAAAACAAAAATTTCAACTTCTACTTTCAACTTATCGCCCTACGATTTTATTCAAATTTCAAGCGGGAGCACTCATTGGATGTGAAATTTAATTTTTCATCAAAGGAGTACCCATGTTGCATACTTTCAATGGACCCTACTACACCAAAATTGTGAAATACATGAAAAATGGTGATCTCATGTATTTCACATTTTTTTATGTAGTAGATTCCATTGAAAATATGTAATATGGGTACTCCTTGGATGAAAAAATAATTTATGCATCCAACAAGTGTTCCTGCTCGAAATTTGAGTAAAATCATAAGAAGATATATTGAAAAAAGTAGTTTTTTTTTTTTAGCATCCAAAGCTTGATGAGGTGATCTAATATTATTTTATTATTTCCACTATTTTTTTATAATATTCTTTAGGAGGTCCATTTTAGACCTCAAAATTTTTCTAATTCCATCCTTTCCTTATCACTCCCTCTCTCTCTAACTCTATCTCTCTATTTCTTTGTTCTTCCCTCTCTCTCATTCATCCTCCAGCTCCATCTCTCTCTTCTACCCTACAAGCCACCGGACAGGGGGGCGAGGTGGGCTACCACCTACCCTGTGACCCCCATGTTATGCCTAACGCAACTGCTATGAAGGTAAATTCCCTCTGTGGACATATGCGATCCCTCTAGCCCAATGAGTGGGTCTAGTAACAAACTAAACAAACTAACATAAACTTTCTTAGCTTATGTTTAACAAATGTAGAGAGACAGAGTGGTCTACCTCGCTCTGATGCTAATCTTTCAATCCTTTTGAAGAGGACTTTGATTCTTTCACTCCAAACCTCGCTCCTTACATGTTCTTCATGTCTGAGTACCTGTAAGGAAGATCAAAGAGCTGTGAAAAATACAAGAGCATATATGGAATACATCAAACATAAACCTACTTAATAGATCAAGGAGTATTAAGATAAAAGCAAAAACATTTACGCAATTATGGAAAGTGAACATCAGATGTATATATTAATAAGTTAAAAAGGGAAGCATACCACCTATGCCTTGATGTTGGAGACCTCCTTTTGGTGGATGTCCAAGTGACTCCAAGAAAAGACTCTTCAAGCACTCCTTCTCCAAGCTAGAATGGGTAGATTGTAAGCATAATCTCAACATATGAATGCAACAATCAATGACCAACCATTTGGGGATGGAAGGGAGTGAATTTATAGGAAGGGAGAGGGAGTTAGGGATCCATAAAAGAGGGAGGAAGGTCCACAAATCAAGGGAAAGCTCATGATGATAAGATCAAGAGGTCCAAATGGGAGAGTTCGACCATATCAACAACAACCAATATCTAGCTCATTGTTCTTGAAGGTTCTAGTGTACGAAGATTCTCCTCCAGTTTGGGAAAACTTTCCAGAAGAGGTTCAACGTGGGTTTTCATATCAAAACCCACATTGGCAGCTTTAGTGTAGAACTGTGCAACCTACCTTTAGCACAGGTAGCCAATGTAGCGAAACGTGCTCAATCTAAAATTTAGGTTTTTAGTCAACCTTCTTCAAAATGGATTCAGGGTAGTCTTCCTTTGATTGTTCAGAGAGGTTTTGGTCTATATATCATGATGGATATGTTGTACAATTGTCAATGTTTGGAACTTTGAGATATGGAACAGGAAGTGAACAGGAGGTGTGAGAAAATATTGTGTAACAGATGCACCCTAAATCATGAAGGCAGATTAGGGAGTGATGGTTGAGATGCTTTACAAGTCACTGCAAGGACAAGAACAACATCATAAGGAGACCTGCAAATGAAGCATATACATATACATATACATATACATATTTGACATATTTGATGATCATGCCTAATCATACATGAATAAGCATCTAATAATACATGAATTTACAATATGGATGCAACCATATGAATAGAAGGGATCATGTGTATGGATACTCGGTATGGTCGTAGCCATATAAATAGAAATGATCATGAATATGGACCCACGGTATGGTCGCAGCCATTCGAATAGAAAGAATCATGAATATGGACCCAAAGTATAGTCGCAACCATCCGTCCAGAGGAAACATGTGTACAATCATGAATAACTCATAACTCCATGCAACATGGATTTAGTCAGACAGAATCCAGGGTCTTGTGCTCTGTCTTGACCCGATCAATGTATGAATTCTAACATGTGAATAGATGTGTCGAAGTCAAACATGATAGAAAACCACCTGATTACCGATCAATGATGTAAACAATTAACATGCATGAGAGAAACCACCAATATTGACAATGGCTCTCAAGATACAATCAGTACAATCCACAAATGTGAATAATAGAGCTGAATTTGAACACCCGTGGAATCACTCGATCGAAGGTCAATGGTGTAAACATGTCGTCGAATGCGAAGAACTTGCCATTGAGGCATGCAAGATCTAAGGTACTAGAAGGCAGCTTCTAAATCATCTTCCCAGATAATGAGTTGAAGTCGATAGGAATTGATCCATCAAAGGAGGGCCATAATGAATCCCACATCATCGACACAAAATAAAAGGATGTAGTAGAGTAGATAAGTGTAATCCAAGACTATGGCAGAAAGTCGAAAAATGTATAAGCAATAAATAAATGTAGAAAGGACTTCTTTTGAACATATTAGCGACTCGACTCCAGAGTTTAGCAGAATTTGACTCAACATAGGATCAAAGGTCATGATGACGAAATGGTATAATCAGATGAGAGGGAAAATGGATTTCCCAAACCCAGGAAGGCAAGTGACTAAGTGAGGATGTCCTAGACCTGACATGAGCAATAGATGAGTGTCATGTTCAAGAGTGACATGCTACCTTTACAAAATACAAGAGATGATCACTTTCACTTCCCCCCCCCCCCACCATTTCTAGCAAGTACCCCATATATTTTTTATCGCAAGCTTGAAGGGGATAACATATGCTTGCCATATAAGTTCATTCTTCGAATGAATCCATCCTAGTAAGTTTTACGAGTCCTAAGAAGGAGAAACTCGGTCTTGTCATGGTGACAAGTCCTGCATCGTTTAAGTTTTATGAGTCCAGCAAAGGTAAAAATCGACATCGTTTTCATGTTTAGAAATTTTGAAAAAAGAGTGAAAAAGAAACCTCCAAAGGTCATTTTTCGTAAATTGTCTCTTGAACCCGAAAAGGTAGAAAACAATATACAAGAGAACCTCTTAGCCATGTTCGACTAAGGCATTCCATTTTCATACAATAGTCTATTTTAGTCTGGAAAAGGGTTAAACTTATACTGAGTAGACATCATTTCATTTACTTTAATGAGTTTGAAACGACAAATACTCGACAATCTTTTCATTTTTTGAGAGTGAGAAAAGAGCTTAAAGATGACTCTAGGGGGTCGCTTTTTTGTTTATTTTTTACTAGTCCAAAAAAATGATAAAATAAAATTTGTTGAATCATTCAAGATAAAACAATATCACCAAGAATATATAACCTTTCGCTACACACGGAAACACACATTACCTATTTCAAGGAAAAATATTAAAAAATGAGTGAAATATGCCCTAGTTTGGTAAAAATATTATTTAAAACTTATAAATAGGGCAAAAAGTAAATGAGTTTTACCATTTTACCAATTTTCAATTGTGAGAGAATTTTTACCTCATTTTACCTCGATTTTCAGGCAAGGAACACGATCGATCCCAGACACCATTCACCAAGCCACTTGTTGCATGTAAGAGATGCGTCCCTTCCCTTCATTTTTGTACTAATTTCATGTATTTTCATCCTTAGATTAATCTATAAGGAAGGCTCACAATTTTTTTTTATCATGGGTGATCCTAGTGGATATTGGTGGCCACCCGCCTATTCCACTTGGACCCCACCATTGTTTCTTTCAGTTTTTCAGTTTCCTTATTTGTAGCACAATTTACTATTTTTGGCAGTTTTTCGATTCTCAAACTTCTGGAGCCGTTTTGAGGCCCTAAACGATGTTTTTTTGGGAAAATTGGGACCAACATGGATTTGGGCCATGTTTCTCACTCAAAATTTGTACCCCTCAAATAGATCTTTCTAACGAGGTATTGTGTGCATCAAACAGAGATCGTATGCCAAAGTTACGACCCCAGGAAGTTGATGTACCAATTTACCCATACAGGGTCCATAGTTTGGCGTTTTAGCTCCAAGGGTTAGGTTTTTTGATGTTTAGGGTTTTCCATTGTTTCTAAAAAATAAATAGGCCTTTGAGCCTCATTGTAATAGAGTTTAGAGGCATGCAGCCGCCACATCTCTTCTCAAAGATAAGTTATCATCGCCTGAGCTAGCCTTATTTCCATTATGTTTGTAAGGATATTTCAGTATTTTATATTAATGAAATGAAGCGTTATTTCTATTGCATCTTTGTATTTATAGTTATATCTATAATTTGTTGCGTTCCTATTTAAATCCGAAGCAGTGGTGACCAACGCGAGTTTTCCCCATCGGACTCACACTGCTCACCTGGTGGTCAATTAGGCCCTCGTGTTATCAGCGTGAGAAAATTCATAAACAGTCACACTAGAGCCGAGGTAAATTTTTTTGTGTGAAATCCTCCATGTTAAATAGTTTATTTTGGAGTTTGTCTCCATGGAAGCTCATGAAATGTTGTTTTATTAATTTTCCACAGGATAATCAGTCCAAAATGGTGGTTGAATGGAAAGAAAGGGGACATGAAGCTAAAGATGAGCATGTGGGTTGCTCAAGTTCTTTAGGATTCATGGGATCAGATCACAGCCTGAGTTATTACAACATCAAATTAGTTGGTGGGATGTGGATCACTACCTATTCATGATTGGGGATCAAGAACTCGAAATAGAGGTTGCGACATTTATTTCATTACCGGGTTGTCTAGAAAGGGACAATGGATTCAGTTGTCCGGTTCACATACTAGAGGAGAGAACATGAACATGTTCATTGCGAGGCATTTTCCAAGGACCAAAATGACCCAAAGTGGGAAAATCAACATAAATACCATAACAAATCTCCCACTTAGAACAATACTATGTACTATGGCCCGAATAGGTGGGGCTCAGGCATTGCATAAGGCAGCAAAATCTCATTTACAGTATGCAATCGAGTGCCTAAATCCCACGGTTTTCAATTGGAGTGAGGGTTTGTTGGTGTGCATGAAGCACCAACTTACCAAGTGCAAGTTAAGGAGTCTGAAAAAATTTGGTTTCGGATCCATTTTGGTGATGTTCATCCTAGAACGTGTACCCTTATTTCACTATCAATGGTTAGAAGTGGATGCACCAGTGCCTATAGATCCATGGTTACTCATATGGGGAGGGTTGATGCCTCGTCATGGAGGTGGCTAGCAGATGTCATTCCCTCCTGCATTTTTTAGATGCTTGCGTTAACAACTAATCATGGTGGATGATTGGGCATACGCATGCACAAATTTTTGAGGAGATTCAGATCTTCCACTTCCTCCAAGGGCACAGTGGACCGATTCAGGGAAAAGCTATTTTTGAAGTTTTGAAGTTTTTTTATTTTTTTGTATGTGTACTAAGATTTAACTTATGATTATTTGTAGATGTGGGACTAGAGAGACCTCCAGGGGTTTCTCCAGTAGGCAAGTGAGTGGCACACTAGATTGAGGAGGCTCCTTATGAGGAGAGAGCAGATCCTATTGTCGAGTTAGAGTGTAACCTGGAAGCTTTAACCAAGGGCATTCTAGAGTAAGCCTTGATGGATGAAGTGCCATTTTGTGCTTTCATGAGCACCATGTGGGCGAATAGCCAACTCTAGTTTAATTTCTACACTGTTGTAGGGTTATTAAGCCATGTGTCTCAGAACACAGATTTTGTCATTTGATGTAGCAAACTCTTTTGCAAACTCTCTCTCTCTCTCTCTCTCTCTCTCTCTCTCTCTCTCTCTCTCTATATATATATGCTTTATGATTTACATCTTTTGCAAATGTCTATCTAACATGCAGTTAGGCAATACATCTGTTAATGTGTTCATGTGTCTCAGAAAGTGATGAAAAGTAATAAAATCAAAGTCTCCTCCCAAAATACGAACTCACAAATACATTCTCAAAATTTGAGGGTTTCTAACTAAATATTGTCCATTAAGTTGCATTAAAATGAGTTGTGAAACAAGTTTCCCATTAACTCCCTAATGCCAAGAGTGATAGCCTTTGAAAAAAGCTCGATGATCGCATTATATTTGAAAATGTTATTAGTCGTACGACCTAAACATATACCTTGTAAATTCATTAACTCACCATTAAGGTCATAGATTTCCCATGCAACGGAAGATAGATTATGTGTACTACAATAAGAACCATCACTGATCTAGGATGATTGATCTAGGAGGATCAATGGGGGATTGATCCAGGAGGATCCTCGAGAATTGATCTAGGTGGATCTTCAGAAAGTACTAGTGGCATGGTAAAAGGCTCAAAGCTCAAAGTGGCAGAATTTGGATAAACTTAGCATCAGATCGAAGTGCTTGTCATTCTGATTCCAACGGTCTAAAGGACACTCAAATCCAAGTTCAAATGAAGAGGTTAGAGAAATTGAAAGTTTATGTTTGACTTGTCCAAGTGGCAGGCTGAGATGATGAGGAAAAAGTATTAGCGAATGGGGAAGTGCCAAGTGGTAGGTCCCGCATATCGCATATCGCAGCAAGGAGAAGAAGCGACTTAAGGAAAATCGTCCCTAGGAAAGTTGTGATGCGACAATCACTTATTGTAATCACAAAAGGAAAGTGTTAAAAAATTGGCCAGCAGCAGAACCAAGGTTGCGATGTGATCAAATCGCAATTGCAAATTGCAGCGAAAGAAGTCATATGGAGTACCACCCCGGGATCTGTCGATTGCAATTTGCGATGGGGTTCCTGAATGTGATATTTTATGTCATGTTTAATACTCTAGGCAGGTCCGCCGTATCATAGAATGCCTGTTGTTTTGGCTTGGGTTTGACCATCGATTGCGG
Organism: Pinus taeda; assembly: GCA_000404065.3. Classification (NCBI taxonomy): domain Eukaryota; kingdom Viridiplantae; phylum Streptophyta; class Pinopsida; order Pinales; family Pinaceae; genus Pinus; species Pinus taeda. The sequence continues at coordinate 72,016 of APFE030305242.1, read as the reverse complement.
GGAACGCTGATAGTCATGCCGTTGAGTTGAACGCATAATTTAAAGGAATTTCGCCATATTTCTAAGGTTGTTTCCATGTCTTATTTAATCCTGAGAACCTCTGTTGGGAAATCAAGCCCACCTGCTTAGCTTGGTCTTTGGTTGGAAATTGCTTGGGTATTGAGGGATTTGTCACCATGCTTATATAAAAGGCCATTTGTGTCGAAAGAAGACAGAGGGGATTAGAGGAATAGTTCATAAGCATTCCACGTAGTAGACCCTGACCTAGCAGTAGATCAAGACCTTTGCCTTGAGAAGCAGAGAGGTTTCGAGAAGTTGTAGAAGGCTCAATTATCCAAATTGGGTGTTTGGATAGGCATTTTTTGCACTATTTTTCACCAGGGTTTCAGTGGTATTGTTTGTTTTTGAAGCTAGGCTCTCCATTCTTCGTACATCTTCCAGTGTCGATGTATAATGATTTTAAAGAATGTTTCTTGTACTTTTATCTCTTTTTATGCCACTTAATGAATGAAGGCCTCCACAATATTGAGCAGGGCCCAGAGACGTAGTCCAAATTCGATGAAATCCGTAATCAAATCATTGTGTCATGGTTTTTTATGTTCTTCTGAATATTTCTGCATTATTCATGTGCTTTTAAGTTCCATGGTTAATTAGATCTATTATATGTAATTCTGATGCATCTGTAAGTAAAAGATCTTGGATCAAGTTTGGTATCAGAGCAGGGCTTTGTAGATGCGAATTGCATGAGTATATGCTAACCCAAAACAAGTTGTGAAAAGGAGAAGGAATGCTTAAGTCCTTTGATCTTGAAGTAGGACGTGCACAATGAAGAAGAAACATGGGAAAATGAAGAAGCTCGTTGGGAAGAGGAACAAAATTTCTGCAAGGTATTCTACAATATGGCAAAGAAAGTGGACAAGTTGTTTTTAGAGTATGAGAAGGCACTTGGGCACGAGAAAGAAGGCGTCAATGATAATAGATCAACAAATCATGAAGGTGGTGGAGAAGATCCTCCTCCCTCTCCTTCTTCAAGATATAGCTCTCATCACTCTCATCGTGATTCCAAACATTCATCTAAGAAACCATTCTTCAAGTTAGATGTAGAGTTTGACCTGTTGATGTACAATGGAGAGTGTAGTGCAGAAAAACTTAATAATTGGATAAGACAGATAGAGGTTTATGGCCGGATCCAGTAGATCGAAGAAGAAGAGGCGAAAGTCTGTTTAGAATCTCTTCAGTTGAGTGACACTTCTCTCATTTGGTTGGAGAATAAGTTGCAGAAGGGCAATGCAAAGTCAGGTAACCTTCTTTCCTCTTGGTCTAGTTTTATTTATGCATTCAAAGACCAATTTTACCCTTTGGGTTGTAAACAAAAGTCACTTATGGAATGGAAATATCTAAGGCAAGGTAAAGGCCAAAATGTGCAAAGCTTCAATGAAGAATTTTGGAAGCAAGCATTAAATCTGGGCATCTCATTAGATTCGCCCGAGACTGTAACTAAGTATGTAGGTGCGCTACATAGTTACATCAAACACTCACTATTATTGTTCGAGCCTACTACAATTGATGTGGCCAATGTAAAGGATATTCATCTTGAAAATTGAGGCAAGAATGACAGATATGATCAAGCCAAGAAACCACCATTCAAACCTCAGCATGGAGAATTCTAGAAGAAAGGCAAAGGGAAGGATAAGAAGACTGTCGCAACCAAGAAAGGGGACAGAGCAACACCGTATTACACTCATTGCAAGGAAGATGGTCATGACTAGGACCACTATTGGAAGCTGCATATGGAGCTGAGACTGAAGAGATTCAGTGGAAAGGGGAAGCAGAAGACAGTGGCAACAATGCAGGACCTTGGATCAGATTCTGGCGATGAGACATTGATCACAGTCGTAGGCACAAGAGGTACTCCTTTTGTTAATGATAGTTCTAATGTGATTGCAAGTACTAGTTATTTGAATGAGCCTGTAAATAATGAGGGAAAGAGAATTGAGTTATTCCACATCAGAGTTATTATAAAACACACAGAGGTGGAAACCCTGTTTGATTCATGTTCCCAAGAAAAATTAATCTCAGATTCCTTAGTGAAAAAGTTAGGCCTGGAAACTAAGCCTCATCTGAGTCCATACCCACTTGGTTGGGTAAGTGATAAAGCCAAATTACAGGTCACCAAGTAGTGTAGGGCCAAATTTTTTATTTCTTCCAAATTAGTTGATGAGGTAGAGTTAGATATTATGCCTTTGTACATCTATGGAATCATCTTGGGAAGCCCATATATATATGACATAAAGACAGTTTTCTTTCGGCATGAAAAAAAATACCACCTCACAAAAGATGGGGTAGAATATATAGTCATAACTCATCATACAAAATATAACGCTAGCCTTGTAAGCACAAGACATATTAAATGACTAGTTAATTCCAACAAAGGGTTCATGCTCATGATAGTGAGAGCGAAAGAGGTCGAGATCGCTGACACTTTCAAAGGTTGTAATCTTGATCATAAGAAAGAATTGTTTGAAATTATTTATGACTATGATGGATTGTTTCAGGAATCGAGAGGGTTGCCCCCAAAATGGGAAATCCAACATGAGATCCATTTACAACAGGATGCTCCTTTACCGAATAATAACATGTACAGGATGGCGTCTATCGAGATGTAGGAGATCAAGAAACAAGTGCAGGCACTATTAAATCAAGGAGTCATCAAACTGAGTTCTTCTCCTTGTGTCTCACCAATCGTGTTGGTGCCAAATAAATATGACACATGGAGAATGTATGTAGACTACAGGGTGCTAAACAAGATTACGGTGAAGAATCGATACCCTCTCCCTCGCGTTGATGAATTGTTAGATCAATTGAAAAATGTTGTTTATTTTACAAAATTGGATTTGCATAGTGTATATCACCAGGTTAGAATTGTAGAGCAGGACGTTTGGAAGACTACATTCAAAGCCAAACAGGGGTTTTTCAAATGGATGGTGATGCCATTCAGACTATGCAATACTCCGGCCATGTTTATGAGGGTAATGAATGATCTATTTAGGCCTTTTCTTGGTCATTTTGTGCTTGTATATCTAGACGATATTCTTGTGTATAGTAGGACATGGGATGAACATGTGTGTCATATGAAGAAAGTGCCTGATGTTCTGAAAAATGAAAAATTGTATTTGAAACTGTCAAAGTGTGAGTTTGGGAAAGCCTCTCTAGTTTATTTATGCCACATAGTCGCAATGGGAAATTGACGATAGATACCTCTAAAGTGGACATGAATATGAACTGGACCGAGCCCACAAATGTTACAGAGGTCTAAAGTTTCTTGGGCATGGTACAATATTGGAGAAGGTTCATTGCGAACTTCTCTATTATCGCAGCCCCCTTGCACACATTGACCAGTGTGAAGCAGGCCTTTCAGTGGGGAGAAAAGCAACAAAAATCCTTCGACATGCTGAAAGAGAATATTATCACAGCATCAATGCTAGCCTTACCACACCTCCAACAGCTTTTGAGATTGAAACAAATGCTATCGGATATACCATGGGCACTATATTGATGCAACATAGAAATCTTGTATGTTACCATTCGGAGACCTTCTCCCAGGCTGTTGTGAAATATCCCACGTACGAAGGGGAGTTGTATGCCTTGGTTCAGAGTGTAAAGAAGTGGAAACACTACCTAATCGATAAGGAGACCATCATCCATACTGGCCATCAACCCTTGAATTACCTTTAGTCACATATCGAGCTTCATCAAGCCTGTCATTTCAGATGGATGGGATTCCTCCAACAATTTCATTTGGTAATAAGTTACAACAAGGGTGTGAGCAACAAAGTAGCAGATATGTTTTCTCTCCCTCATATTTCTACATCTATAGTTTTGCAAAATGTTTCTTTATCATTATAAAGTTATGGTTTTAAGGACATCATGGAAAAGTGACTCGTGGATTGCAGTTGGACAATTAATACTTGCAAGGAAATCTATTGTACCATCTTAGAAAACTGTGCATACCCATTGATGAAAGGGTACATGTAATCTGAGAGGCTCATACCTCTATGGTGTTTGGTCATTTTGGGATTGAAAATTTTTTATGTCATTTACATAGGTTTTGTTTTTGGCCTCATATGAAAAACATTGTGACTCGCTTTGTAAAGGGTTGTGTGTTGTGTTGTGTTTCAAAGCCCTCTAATAAAAAACTTGGTCTCTCTAGACCACTCCCTATTCCGAGTCAACCATGGGAAAGTGTGTCCATGGATTTTGTAGGAGGTTTGCCTATGTCTAGGAAAGGTCACATGTCATTATGGATCATTTTAGTAAAATGTGTATTTTAATGCCTTGTAAAAAGAAGGTCATTGCTTATCTTTTCTTTCAGCGTGTTTGGGTCCATTTTGGGTTGCCCACATCTATTGTGTCGAATCGATACTCTCACTTTCTTGGAGAGTTTTAGACTAGCTTGTGGAGAATGATGAACACTAAGATTAAAAGAAGCATGACATTTCATCCACAGACTGATGGGCAGATAGAGATCGTCAACCGCATTGTGGTACACTTGTTACAAGGCTATTGTGGAAAACATCCCAAGTTGTGGGATGAACAACTTCCTTATGTGCATCATGCATACAATCGAGCAGCATATTCATCTACATAGAGCTCACCATTTGAGACATGTTTTGGCTATCTACCAAGGGATCCCTTAGACATGGTATTTGGGAAATATGACAATGGCAATGGACGAGATGATAGAGACAAAGCACGAAAGTTTATTCAGTGGATACATGTGATTCATTAGGTTGTATAGGAGTAGTTGGAGAAGAGTTAGGCTCGGTATAAAGCTCGACATGATAAGAACTGAGTTGAGCATCAATTTCAAGTTGGGGACAAGGTATGGCTCCACATCAGTAAGGATAGAATGAAGGGAGAAGGGAAGAAATTGAGACCCATTTGACATGGTCCCTTAACCATATTGGAATATATTGGAGACAACTGTTTTCATCTTGACTTGCCCACTTATATGAAAATGTACTCAGTGGTAAATGTTGAAAACTTGAAGCTTTATGAACCTCCATTGAATATGGATACCAAGGAGGTTGCACAGATTCCTACAATGAATGATTTTGCACCAGATTATCTAGACAAGTTGCTCAAAGATATCATTCTCAACAGGAAAAGCATAACTTCATGAAAGGTATATGTCGAGTACATTCGTGTTGGCTTGAATGGAATTCATCTGAGCAAATCTCAATGGATGGAGAAAGAGAAAGCGAGGGAGTAATTTCCTCACTTTCCAATGGATTGAAAAGGCTTTTAGTCATCCAAAATCTCTTAGTGGGGAGGATTAATCCAAGGGGATCAATGGAGGATTGATCTAGGAGGATCTTCAAAAAGTACCAGTGGCATGGTAAAAGGCTCAAAACTCAAAGTGGCAGAATTTGGGTAAACTTAGCATTAGATCGAAGTGCTAGTCATCCTGATTCGAATGGTGCGAACATCACTCAAATATGAGTTCATATGAATAGGTTAGAGAAAGTCCGATTTTATGTTTGACTTGTCCAAGTGGCAAGCTGAGATGATGAGGAAAAAGTCTCAGCGAATGGGGAAGCGCCAAGTGACAGGCTGCCATTGGTCTCGCATATCACATATTGCAGCAAAGAGAAGAAGTGACTTAAGGAAATCATCCATAGGCAAGTTGTGATGCAATCAAATCGCAGTCGCAAATCACAGCGGGAGCAGTCATATGGAGTACCACCCCAGGATCTTTTGATTGTGACTTTTGATAGGGTTCCCAAATGTGATATTTTATATGTCATGTTTAATACTCCCGAAGGGTCCACCGTATCACACAGTGCTTGGCTTTTTGGCTTGGGTTTGACCTCTGATTGCGGGGAACATCGATAGTCATGTCGTTGAGTTAAACGCATAGTTTAAAGGAGTTTTGCCATATTTGTAAGGTTTTTTCCATGTCTTATTTAGGCCTAAGAACCTCTGTTGGCAAAATCAAGCCTACCTTCTTAACTTGGTCTATCGTTGGAAATTGCCCAAGTATTGAGGGATTTTCTGCCATGTGTATATAAAAGGCCATTTGTGTCGGAAGAAGGCAGAGGGGATCAACAAAATAGTTCAGAAGCATTGCATGCAATAGACCCTGACCAATTAGCAGGTTGGGACCTCGTCTTGAGTAGTAGGGAGGTTCCGAGAAGTTGTAGAAGGCCTGATTATCCAAATTGGGTGTTTGGATAAGTGTTTTTGCACGATTTTTCGCTAGGATTTCAGTGGTATTGTCTGTTTCTAGAGTTGGGCTCTCCATTCTTTGTCTATCTTCTAGCGTGGAGGTATAATGATTGTAAATAATGTTTCTTGTACTTTTATCTCTTTTTATGCCACTTAATGAATCAAGTCCTCTCCACTATTGAGAAGAGCCCAGGGACATAGTCCAAAATGGACGAAATCCTTAATCAAATCATTATGTCATGGTTTTTTATGTTCTTCTGATTATTTTCGCATTATTTATGTGCTTTTAAGTTTCATTCTTAATTAGCTCTGTTATATGTAATTATGATGCATCAGTAAGTAAAATATCTTGGATCAATCACCACAACTAATGTAACGGTTGGATGACATTTGCAAACCAAGTATAGCACGAGGCAAGGAAAGGAAATCATTTTCAAAAGAAAACTAACACACCAAAACTGCACTACACACTAATGTACATACACATAATAATTATTTAGGTAAATCCCGTTTCAGGGCTCAACCAAAGAATTTCATTCATAATCTACTAACTCATAGGCACCTTTTTGTAAAAATCATTTGACAATGTAAGGCCCATGCCACATTGGTTAAAATTTCCTAAATCCCAGTTTATCATTGACTTGATCATATAGCAAGATGAAGTCACCTTAAAAAAAAATGCATGGAGAAACAGTTCTATCATATTAAGCCTTAACTCATATCTTTTGGGCTTCAATTACTAATGCTGCAAGACGACGAGTTTCATAGAGTCTTTCAAGGTAAAGTAAATGTTCCTCCTTACGTGAGGTATCAGGGAGTAATTCGACAACTAGTTTCAGTGAAGGAATTTCACACTGAATTGGAAGAGTTTCCTCTAGACCATACACCAATTGAAAGGGTGTGAATCCAGTGGCAATCTTAGTTGTGGTTCGATAAGCCCAAAGAGCTGAAAATAGCATGAGATGCTAATTTAGTCTATGCATCCCAATGGTGCATTGAAGCATGGTAACCAAGACTTTGTTGACTTCCTTAACCTTGCCATTGGCCTATGGATAATAAGGACTTGAGTTGTCATGATGCAAACCCAACCAAGTAGGGAGCTCTGCCATCATGTAATTTTAGAAATGAGATACATGACCACTAACGATGGCATGAGGGACACCAAATCAAGCTATAACATGGTTGAAAATAAATTGAATGGCATTTCTACTATCAACATCACGTGTGGGAATCGCTTGGGCCCATTTAGTGAAATAATCAATGACGATGATGATATAACCATACCCCCCAACAGAGCGAGGGTTGCATGTCATGAAATCAATACCCCATTTAGAAAAGGGGTCGATAGTAACAAATGGGTGTAGGGGTGCAGGTGGGGCGCATTATTTATGGTTGTAAATATGGTAGGTGTGACATTTTTGGATTGCTAAAATGCAATCTTTAAAGACCAAAGGCCAAAAATAACATACACGAAGGATTTTCTGAGCAGTAGCATATACTGACATGTGACCATCACAAGCCCCAGAGTGGCAGTCATTTAGGACACTCTCAGCTTCTTCAAGTGTCAAACATCTATGAAGGATAGAATCGACACCAACACGGTACAAAGTATTGTCAATGATTCGATAGGGTTGGGACTGATGTCGAATGCGACAACGTTCAGAATTGGACAACTCTGATCGAAATTTTTTTCTTTAGAGATGAAAAGAAATATCCTCGTACCATGGGTCAAGAGTGTTGATGAGAAAGAGAGTTTCATCAGGAATGAGCTCATTAAAAGTCGTAGATGTAGTTGCAGAGGGAAGGTCACAAATTAACTCAGCGAAAACCACTGATTTCTTTGATTTGGAAGTAAAAAATTCCAAATCAAACTCCTGAAGACTGACAATCCACTTAGAATACTTTCCACCCAGTAACTGACAAGTCATGATGTAGGTCATGGGGTTGTAGTTAGAATTCACGGTGGTTTTCCGCAAGAGAATATAGTGTCGAAAGGGTTGAACAACGTGAACAACTGCTAAATCCAATTTCTCAACATGGGCATATCGAGTCTTAGTCTCGATAATATTTCAGATTAAGTAGTAAATCACGTGTTCATTTCCATCATCATCATCCTACACGAGTTCCATGGTAATAGTACTATCAGTTGCAGCCAAGTACAAGAAGTAATCGTGATGATAATTGGGGGGATGTAGTAAAGGAGCACTAATGAGGGTGTCCTTTAATGCAACAAAATAATTTTGAGCAATTTCATCCCAAAATAAATGGGATCCCATTTTTCAGTAAACAAGTAAATCCCTTAGCAATTTTAGCATAATTGCGTACAAAATGATGAAGGAAATTAGATTTCCCTTACAAGCTCTGCAATTGGTGTAAAGATGATGGAGGGGGTAAATTCACAATGGCCTCAACTTTGAGGGGATCAATTCGAATTCCTTCCTTAGATACCACAAATCTTAGGAGATGACCAGATTCGATGTAGAAGACACACTTATGAAAATTCAAGTGAATATTATAGTGTCTACAATGAAGAAAAATCGCTCGAAGGTGGTTAGGATGATCATCACGCTTGGTAGAATGGGTCAGTAAGTCGTTAAGATATGGTTGAATGATGTGTTTGATGTCATGAAAATCATAATACATTGCTCATTGGAAGGTAGCGCCAACATTTTTCAACCAAAAGGAAGTTTTTGTAGGCAAAGGTTCCCCATGGACAGATAAAAGAAGTTTTATGCTGATCAGCGGGAAGAATATTAATCTGGTTGTAACCAAAAAAATCATCCATAAAAGAAAAATCTCACTCCCGTCACATTCATTAATGATCTGGTCTATAAAATGATTTGGATAATTATCTTTCAGATACACCCCAATGATATCATGGTAATTAACATAAACACGAATACTCCCTTGTTTTTTGAATCATAGGGACAATGTTCAAAACCCAATATGTTAATAGAATGGGGTAAATGAAACTGGCCTTTAGAAGTTTTTAAACCTCTCCCTTTATAGAGGCTTCCTTTCTAGGGTGCACTGGGCAAAGGCGTTGACAAATAGGCTTCACATTTGGATAAGTGGGAATTTCGTGCAACACTATGCTCGGATCTATGCTAGGCATTTCTTCATATGACCTGGCAAAGACATCATGAAACTCCTTAAAGAGGGCAGTGTAAATATTTATCTCATTTGGAGAACAAGAAAACCTGACATGGATGTTCTTGACAATTCTTGGTTTAACAGAAATGTCGATGGGAATTGTAGTAGTAATGTGCCCCATGTTTCCCTCAGACAAAACTTCGTGCACCAAAATAGGCATTTGAAGTGGATGGGTTAGTGTATGGGAAACAAAAGTATCTAAACACGATTAAACATTTACGAGACTCAGGAGAAATGAGGGACAATGATGGGCATCATTCCAGGTAGTTTCCTCAAGAGAGATAACCTTGATGATACCCTCGTGTGGGAAATGTCTCGTTCAAGGGATCCGAAGAATCCCAAGAACCAAGCCAAGGGGATTGTGAATATGCATCTAGATGCATACCAAGAGTAGCATGACTTTCATGAGTGTTGAAGCCAAAACAATGCCTTGAAACACTTGTTTTGCTGGGTTGAGTGACATGAAATTTCTAAAAGAATCAACTTGATCAAGATGAGGAACGATCCAAGGATCGTAAGAACTGGAGATCATGTTGATGGAAGCGACGTTTGGAGGTGGGAGGGGAAAAGTTCCCATAAGAGTAGAGTCTTTGAAAAGACCCACCCCAACACTCTCATAAGGGATGTCAATATTTACCACATATGACACATTGCCGTTCAAAGAACTAGAAGAGAAAAAGGCTAACTGATCAACAGTGACTATTTTCCCCTCATGAGGATAACAGAGCACATGGAACAAAAAAGAAACCACGCAAAACATAGCATGAGTCCAACTTCGACCAAGTAGAAGGTTATAATTAAAATCAGCATCAACAACTTCTACTTCTACATTAACAGTTTTTCCTTCCAATGTTATGGGAAAGTAAATGAGAATACTGTAAGGATGAGATCCTTTGTGATCAAAGGCTTCTAAGTTGTTAGGAGACTGGTTGAGAGGCAGAGAGCCAATAGCTTTTGAGCATGAGACAGACATGATGTAGGTGGAAGCACCCTCATCAATCACAGTCTGATGAATCGTCTTCCCTTTTATAATGACTTGGATTAAAAAGGCAAGTTGATGTGGAAGACATGGAACATGATTTTCCAGGTCAAAAGTAATCATACTCGAATCAATAGGTTCAATTCCTCTTATAGCGGATAGTAATGCTTTCCGCTGCGATGAGAAACGCTGGAAAACTTCCAAGCCAGACATTTTCGAAGGTGCTTGAGCTAAATATTCGACAATATTGTAATGTTGGGCAACTTGTGCATTCAGATTGTAAGATTATTTCCGAAGTCTGATAGTATTTTGACTGAGTCACAACAGGAATAGGTACCTTTCCACTCATATAAACTTGAGAAACTGAAGATGTAGAAGATTACTGTTGTTCTACCAATTGAGTTTGCTATGATGGAAAAGTTTATTTTAGTATATCTAGTGTCCCTATAGTGCCTTTTAACAAGCAACTAACTTTAGCACGATGGGGACAATCCTTGGTATATCGATCTTCCTCATAAATGAGGCAAGGATATTTGGGGTTACGTTTAGATGCATCTTCAGCAAATGATTTTGAAGGATCTTGTTTTGGGGTATCAGATTTGGATTTTCCTTTACCCTTCCTTTTACGTTTTGAGGTTTTGTCTATCGTGGTAGAATGAATGACATTAACCTCGAAGGTTTTACTAGGATTTGGAGAGGAATCCGAAGGAGGATTGCATGTAGTAGTTCAAATGAATTTATGCTTCGAAGAAGCTTTACTAGAAGTTTGAATCACTGACCCAATAATACCATCGACAGGTGGTACGTCTAGAGGTTTAAAAGATGCTAGATCCATAGATGGTCTCAGATCATAATGCAAGAGATCATATAACATGCCAGATTGGGAATATACCAAATCTAAATATTGGGCACAGAAAATGTCTTGATCTTTAGTCACACAACCACCCATAGCTATGTCCTTGGAAATTTTATTGATGAATTATTTAGTAAACCATTCAGCTAATAACTCATCAAGTATATCAAACTTGATAAGATGACGTTGACATCTCTACTCATGGATATGATCAGAGATGTGTGTAGCAATATTATGTTTCAAAGACGTAGGGATTAGGGGAATTTCGAGGTCTAAAATGTGCTTCCTAAAAAAATGTACAACCAAAATAAAATTAATAAGAACCAATGGGATTAAAGATGATGATGTCAACCATGGGGGATGATTCACAATTTTTGGAGTAAAAAATTAAAACGATTAATAAATAATAAAATAATAAAACTACTTTTTCAACTCGGATTTTCAACTTATCTCCCTAAGGTTTTACTCAAATTTCAAGCAAGAGTACTCGTTGGATGCAAAATTGAATTCCTCATCCAAGGAGTACCCATGTTGCATATTTTTTATGGACACTACTACATGAAAAATGAAAAATACATGAAACAAAGTGATTGTAATCACATTTTTCATGTATTTTTCATGTTTTTTATTGCAGGGTCCATTCGAAAGTATGCAACATGGGTACTCTTTCGACGAGGAATCAAATTATGCATCTAATGAGTGTTTATGCTTGAAATTTAAGTAAAACCATAGGGAGATCAATTGAAAATACGAGTTGATATTTTTTTATTTTTTATTTTTTATTTTTTCCCTCTAAAATTTGATGATGTAATCTAATACTGTTTTATTATTTCCACTATTATTTTATAGTTTCCTTAGGAGGCCCATTTTAGACCTGGAAACTCCCCTAATGTAGATGGGTACTAGTTTCATAGTGAACTAGTAACTGGAAGTGAGTACGGAAGGCCATTGCCAAAGAATTGAAGTCTTGATAGGCACCTTGAGGTAACTCGATGTACAATTTTGTGACAGCACCCTTCAAGGTTCGCTAGAAAAGAAGTAGACGAATGGAGTGCTCAACCCAAGAATTGGATGAACACCATAAATGGTAAGTCATAACATCGGCCTAGGTGTCTTCTCTAGAATTTCCTTCGAATTTTGTACAATCATCCAGAATCCTAGTAGGAACCAGAGGCGAAAATGACAAATGGAGTATTGGATCATTCGTGAGTCTTGACACATCTGGTAGTTCTAATGTTGCTAGAAATGGAAATTGTGGATTGAAAGGCATGGGAGGCCTTTGATAGGGCCCAACTTGTGGATTGCAACCTTGTTGGTATGGATTTTTCCGCCAAAGTGGCGATTTTTTATCGTAAGGAGCTTGATATCGCCCCCACTAAGAGGTATTCTGACCATACAAAGGTGGATTTTTCCCCCACAAAGGTGGTTTTTTACTAGGGTAAGGTTGATACTGACCCGTCATAGGACGTTGAGAACCATAAGGTGGATAAACAACTTGCGAAGAGTATGGATTATAAGGTTGTTGTTGCAACTGTTGACCCTGGTGGTAAAATTGTTGACCGTGCTGTTGCAGGGGTTGACCTTGTTGCTGTAAGGGTTTACCTTGTTGATACAAGGGTTGGTTTTGCTGCAATGGTTGTTAATAAAGCCCCTGTTGCATATAAGGTCCTTGTTGTACATAAGGTTGTTATCGTTGGAATTTTTTCTTGCGGAATTTGTTGAGTTCGAGGTTGGTACTGATAGGTTCCATCTTGAAATTGACCAGATGCCCCAAATAAGGGATTTGAACTACGTTGCATTTGGGGGCCTTCCTGTTGGGTAAAGGGTGGAGTTTGAGGTTGTTGTGAGCCATACAGAGGGTACGGTTTCTAGTAGGGTATCTAGGCCAAAAGAGGTTGTTGATATGGGATTTGACTTGATCCATATGGAATAGATGATCCACTAGGATAAGGTACACTGCCAACATGTTGACTAGCTCAGGTAGCATGATTTTGAGATCCACTCACATAAGTTCCACCTGAAACAGGAGGTACATATGGAGGAGGTAGTTGATGCCTCCCATGCGGTAGGATAGGTGGTGGAACATATTGTCCACTTAATGGAGGACCCGAAGAAACTATAGGGACATTAAATATCCCAATCATAACTGTCAATTGTAAAAGAACTAAAGAAACTACAGTCGGTACAGGAATTTGAGAGGCTACGCTTGAAACAAACGGACCAAAAGTAGGCATCCTGCCTGACAACCAAATAGGATTGTGATAAAGTGAAGATGCACTTGGATTATCTAAAACCAATTGAGACAAAGTGATATAACTAGGTGGAAACAAAGGTTCACTGCTTTTAGGTGGTGGTGGAGGTGGTACATGTCCCACATACAAAAATCCTCCAGGTGGAAAGTCATATTCATCAATATTGCCAACATCAGGAATGTGAGTGGCTGAGACTTATGGAGGACCTTGAGGAGAGGTTGGGAAATCACCTTCTGATGCCATGGGTGGAAATAGTTGGTGAGGGGGAATATGAGATGATGGTGGAGATAACTCCAAAGGCACACTAGGATTATTGTATGGACTATATGACAGATGAGGAGATATGACCAATGGATCAAAAAGCGGATTCAAAGGGAATAATACAAACCTCTATGGACTCTCGGGAGTTTTTGGTTCATATTCCTGAGATGATGAGTCTTGAGGTGGAGGATGAGAAGAAAGGGGTTGAATACTCGGGATAATTCCAAGTTCAAGACCTTGGTCTTCAAGTGACTGTGAAATATCAAGATGGACTCCTTGTGATGACCCTTCAGTGTTAGATGATGAAGGGGAAATGTAAGGTGAACCTGGTTGTTCAGTCATGATGACCTTCTCTCAAAAACAATAAGGGGTGGTTGATTTGAGCCTAGAATTAAAATTTACTATTAATTAGGAAATACGAGGCCAAGGATAAATGCATAGGTAAGTCATGTTATTGAGGGTAGTTAAATTTTAGAACTTAAAAACAAAAAATAAATAAAAAAGGGTGTACTAGGAAAGAGGGTTTACCAAGTATCTATGAGCCATTATATACAGCTTATCCGGGACCAAGGACTTAATGTACGATGAATGATCTCCTTGAATGTTGTGTTCGGTGTATCACATCTACAAGGTGGTTGACTCGGTTACCTGTGGCAAAAGGATAGAAACCTAGTGGAGTCTCCCAATATATACTCGATGGTACGGGGAGCACAAGTTCGTGTTAGCAACATCTAATGCATAACCGTTCGGTGAGAGCATTCTCATATACTTGCTATACTAGAGTGCCTCTAATATACCCAAGAGTACTCAAGAACCTCTAATATACTTCGATACTAGAACAAAATTTCATCCCTAGTGTTGTCACTAAATTTTTCACCTGTAGCACAAGTGCAACAGGAGGCAAGGAAAGATCCCTAGAGAGAACCTCTAGGTTTATTGTAGACCATTTCCTAGGACATCTTTAATAGAGGAGCGCTTGTAAGGTTATATCTGGGGTTTGCAACACTCCAATTGTTACGTAATGAAAGATAATGAGGGGGCTTGGTTCATTCCTCCAAAGGTATGAGTTATGGATTTCAAATACTCCCTCACACACATAGTTCCCAGTAGTATCACTGTAGGGTGATTTAATTGTGTGTTAAATCCCTATTATTTAATTGTCAACCCGGGGGTTTCGTAAAACTTAGAAGAAAACCAAAATATATGGGACCTCAGATGCAACTATAATCAACTTTAGAAGATAAGCTATGGAAACTGAAGGGAATGCAATTATAAACTAATTAGAAGTGCATATTACAAATATAAAATTTAACTAAGTAATTTCTAATTCATTATGTAATAAGGAGAAGAAGTGGCTACTAACTTAGGAGAACCAGACTTGTCCTTCTTCTAGAATATTATTTCATGAACAGAAATGAAAAAATCACTAATGGACAACAGCTTAAGATGCATAAACAAATAATAGAAGAGGTTTCTAACTAAGGAGGTCCTTGTTGTTATTCATTACAAATTCATTCATCATTAATGCCATTGTTGGAAAACTGGAAATTCAAAAAATCACTTGAAACTAGAAAAAAGAATGAATTTCAATTATTATTCATGTCAAATGGAAGAGAGCCTAACTTAGACCCTTGTTTGTCCTTTCATATGCTGATAAGATTTAAACTAAAATTCATTTATTAATAATGAAAAATCTTCAAACGTCTAAGTAATTAAATGAAAATATAATCTATAATGAAATAAAATGTTTCTTTGATCCTTTTAGAGTGAACTCAATTGTCTTAAGAACAAAGTGATAGAATATTCCATAAATTCATATAATACATTAGGACAATTTATATCTAAAACTATAGAAAGAAAATTGTATTCTATTCCATCATAAGTTAGGATGCATGCTCCAAGAGTTCTCTCTTTGGAATGGAGGAGGTACTCCTATTTATACAAAAACATAAGCAACTAATTCATTAATGGAGATCCATTAATCCCTCCTAGATCCACAAATCCTTCATATGGTTACAACCAATATGAGACACATATTCCTTTATCCATGATTTTTCTCCATAAGCTATGCTTGACGCCTATCCCAAATCTCCTTCAAATATTCAAGAGAATTGGAATTTGAGTCTTGGAGGCCACATAAGAGTGTCTTGTAACCTTCCAAATCACCTACACATGTCACTAAACTCATTCCACCTTTAGGTATAAGCAAATACATGTTATTTTTCTAAATTTTAATCATAAAAATTCATTTTAAATACATAAAATAAATAACTTTGGAAAATGAAAATATGAACCCATATGGTAATGGAAATTTAATGATAATGTGATGAAATGAGGTGACAAAATGAGGATAAAGGTGAAAATGGAGTGAAAGTGTATGTTAATTTGGCGACCCAACATACCCCGCAACTTAAGTTATTTCATGTCCTTATGCAATCTATTGCATTGATTTACTTTAATCATGATTTGATATTTTGAATTGTTTTCCTTTTATATGAACTTTGGCTGACATTAATTCTTCTTTCATCTTCGCATAGTCATTTGATAACTTTGTTCCTTTTGCAAAGTGTTATTTTGAAAAATATTTGATTGCAACAGATTATTTTGGCTGGTTCTTGTGTGGAAACCAACTTTTATTAGTATTGGTTCTTGTGTAACAATACTTTTATTATTTTTGTGTTGCATCAAAAGATTTTGAAAACATTTAATCAACCATTCATTCTATGATCATCATTTGCAAAACATGTAACATTTTGAATCATAATGCAATAGTGGTTGTTTGGAAAAGTATGTTGGTTAGGATGGCATGTGGATAAAGGACATATATGTCATATGAAAGGTGATAATGGAATATGAATGTGATATATATCGCGAAATGTGATTATGAGGTATGAACATGAATTCCCCCTCCAACTAGAGATATGACAATGTGAGAAAGGAAGTGAGGAACTTTCCAAAGTTACAATTTTAAGAATTTTAAGGAATTGCATGATTAAAAATTAGAAAACTACATACCTTCACTTACCCTTAATGTACATGAGTTGTGGATGCTGAAGAGTGTGGATGCTGATGTTGTTGGATCATGGAGTATGTAAACAAAGGAATTTGGATCTTCTTTTGTGTTATCTTTTTTGATGACAAGATTTGAATCTTTATTGTTGTTATAAGAAATTGATCTATTGTAAACTATTAAAATGCTATAGTATTCAATTGTTACAACACCCGATGATACAATTCTAATCATGCGAATAAATGTGTCGATGTCGAGAATGAAGAGAAATCATTGGATTACCAACCATTGATGTATGTCATTAACAATGCAAGGCAACTCACTATTAATGTCAATGAGTGCCAAGGTACCTAAGTACATCTTGCGAAGGGCGAATAGATGAGCTGATGTCAAGCCACTTATAAGATACAATGATTAAGGGACATTGGTGTATTCCCATGATTGCTCGTGAGAGAGCCTGTCATTAAGGGATACAAGTCTCAAGGTACTACTAAGAACTCTAACCTTGAACCTAGATAATGTGCTGATGTCGATAGGCCAAGACTTGTTAGAAGGGAGGCCTTAAGGAATCCTCCATCATCTAACTCGAGCATGAAACAATAATTTTGAAGGATTATGGATGAGACATTTTGTAGTGGATCAAGGTTTATTTGGAAAAATGAAAAGGAAATGGAATGAATCAACTTTGTAGAGGAGCTGAATGTTTTCATTGATGGGTTACAGGTTAGTGAAAGTGAGGCAGGAAAATGATTGTAAAGGAAAATGAACAATGGATCAAGGTTTTATTTGAAAACATGAAAAGGAAAATGGAATGAAAAATTGCGAATGCAATGAAGACACTGGCATCTGAAAGGCTTGCAAGTGATGGATCTGATCTGACATCATGTACTCATGCATTGATGTTTCATCTTTGTTGCTGCTTTGATCATTTTCATATGAAAGAAATGTGGTCTTTGAGAGGATTTTCAATGATGTGATGGATATGATGACATTATTCCCTTTGGCTTACCCAAAAGAATGCCCTCATGCTTGAAGTCTAACCTTTTATGTTTCTCTGATGATGTATTTATGAAATGTGATCTTTGAGAGACACTGTTTGCTTGTGGTCATCTGTTTATCTTCTTGGAACTTGCAAAAACCTAGTAGTTTTCCTGCAATGAAATGTAAGTTTATCATGAAAGAGGTGATCAATCTCTATATTTATGACATTTACAAAAAAATTGAGAATTGGTACTAATAAAACAAATTCATGAAGGAAAAACTGAAAGAATTTATACATGTGCTGTAACTAGTGCCTCATTTTACCTGTTATATCTTGTCAGCAATTTCTTCATTCTTTAACTATTTCAAATTAAAATGATATCTTTCTCATTGTGTAGATCTCGTCGATATCTTTCCAACAATGCTTGAATTGTCGAAATTCGATGTCGTATGAGAAAGTTGTGCTTATTTGAAATTTGGGTGAAACAGTGAAGATTGTCATGAGGTTTCTTAGTTGCAGGATTGCACCCTTCCTGCATATAAAAATCCTTTCAATCTTCTTCGGTTAAGTCATGACATAAAATTTTCCAATTTGTGATGTCGTTGGCTTCTGTACCTGCAAGACTCAAAGAAACAATATCATATAAAAATACTTTATGAAATGAAAACACATGTCTACAGGATTCAATCTTCCATCTATAGGATTATCTTCAATGCATTTTGCAAAATAGTAATCCTTTAGATGAAGCACCCTTATCGTTCTTCTTCTTGATCCATTTTCAATGTTGAAAAATGAGTTGGCAGATGGAGGGTGACTATATAATAGTGATGTGGCAGTGGTGAGATGGAAAATGGATGATGTGACATGTTGACAGTTTGACTGATGATCTGGCGATGAATGTGCAATATTGGCCAATGTTGTGCTGCCATGTGCTGGCAAAATTGTTGTTTAATTAATGTTGTATCAAAATTGTAGAATAAATAACAAATTCCAATCTCTACAAGATTTGAACTCATGACCTTTGTTATGCAAATTAAATGACTTACCAATAGATCATAAGTCACGTTTATGAATTTAATGGAATTTTGGAAATTTTAATTATTCTAAAACTGAAAATTGGAACAACAACTTGACAAGTGGCCAATTTAAATCCAAGATTTTTAGGAAAATATGATTCCAAAATATTTGCCAAATCATTTTTCATATCTTTTGAATTCATCATTTCCAAGATTTTTAGGAAAATGGAATTCCAAAATATTTGCAATATCATTTTTCATATCTTTTGAACTCATCCTTTCTGCCTGGAAAGTGGATTTTTTTAACCAATTTTTACTATAAAAATTTGGGAAATATTTATGAGATATATATATATATATAATATATATATATATATATTATATATATATATATATATATAATATATATATATATATATCTTGTTGCAGGTTGTAAACATGTGGAAAATCTCATTTTTGAAAAAATCTGCGGTAAGACTTTTTTTTTTTAATTTATTGATTGATTTTTTTCTTTGCAGCTTGGCAATGCTGCTGGGTCGCTAGCCATGGCTCTATGGTTGGGCCGTTGGATGGCCGTGGCCTTGGCCTTGGCTTCTAGTTGCATTTAATTGAAAACCCTTTTTTTTCACACAACCTCACAAATAAGGCTCCATAGAACCCCGAAAGTCTATCAAACCCTTATGAATTTTAAGGAAATTTCACATATAAAACATAATTCACCCGATAAAAACCCATGTTTTATATTTTTTAGATTCATTTTCATTTGGTCACAAAATGCGTTTTAAAAGTGATGTTTTTAACCTCTGCGAATTTGGCCTCTGCTCACACGAATTTTTATTTTTATTTTTATTTTTTTAATTGGGAGAATGCATAGCTATCTTTAATTTTTTCAAAATCACACAACATTTGAAACAATTCGTTTCTTTGCCTTCCATGATTTTTATTTTTTATTTTTTTTTAAATTTGCTTAAATTTGCTTTATTCTCATTTTCATTTTTGTGTTTTTATTTATTTGTATTATTTCTTTGTTTTTTAATGTTGTTTTGATTGTGTTTAAATTAATTTTTTATTTCAAATTTGTTTAGATAAGCAAAT
>APFE030305242.1:34176-52000 GCA_000404065.3 Pinus taeda | reverse complement strand
TTTAACAAAAGATATACTAATATGAAAATTCTTTTTCTGATCCTCCAGGTCACACAAAGCACAGGAGGAAATCATACTCAAGTTTTTATTAGTTGTTCCTCTCTTAAAACTTTGTATGTAAAAAAGAAATGAAAAAAATTGATCATTCTTCCACCTTCGCTTGTGCTCTTTGTTCACAATCATTTGTTTATTGAAAATTTTTACTCCACCACAAAATCGCAAATTTATCCTAAAAATCACAAAAACTTGTTTTTTATTTGTTAGTCCTATTTTATTGAAAAATAAATAAAAAATTCTCTTAAGTATAACAGAATTTCCAATGCATCAATTTGCGCAACAAGATCATGAGTAGACTCATATCCAAGTTTGAAAAATAAATCCTATTGAGTTCTTGGACATGATCATGAAGATTGACTAGTTGAAACCAAATTTGAATGTGATCTTTAGGTTTTTTATTTTCTTCAACTGTCATAGCAACAAAGTCATGAGTAGACTCATATCCAAGTTTGAAAATTAAACCCTATTGAGTTCTTGGACATGATCATGAAGACTAACTAATTGAAACCAAATTTGAATGTGATCTTTAGGTTTTTTATTTTCTTCAACTGTCATAGCAAGAAGCTCTTCAGATCTTGTTTTTGCAATTGGGTTTTTATTTTGTTTTTATTTTTTAATGAATGGGGGTTCTTGATTTTAATGTTCTATGTTTTCTATATGCAAATACAAATAAAATTAAATGAAAAATGCATAAATGCATCTAACCCCAAATGAAAATGACCTTAAAAGAAAATGTTTCCTGAACAATCCTCCTAACTTAGTTACATCTAAGTTTTCTTCCCCTCGTAACGATGCCAAAATGTTGGGTGGTTTAGTTATTTGTTAAATCCCTATTATTTAATTGTCAACCTGGGGGTTTCGTAAAACTTAGAAGCAAACCAAAATATATGGGACCTCAGATGCAACTATAATCAAATTTAGAAGATAAGTTATGGAAACTGAAGGGAATTCAATTACAAACTAATTAGAAGTGCATATTACAAATATAAAATTTAACTAAGTAATTTTCAGTTCATTATGTAATAAGCATGAGAAGTGGCTCCTAACTTAAGAGAACTAGATTTGTCCTTCTTCTAGAATACTACTTCATGAACAGAAATAAAAAACCACTAATGGACAATAGCTTAAGATGAATAAACAAATAATAGAAGAGGCTCTTAATTAAGGAGGCCCTTGTTGTTCTTCATTACAAATTCATTCATCATTAATGCCATTGTTGTAAAACTAGAAATTCAGAAAATCACTTGAAACTAGAAAAAGAGAATGAATTTCAATTATTACTCATATCAAATGGAAGAAAGCATAACTTAGACCCTTCTTTGTCCTTTCATACGCTGATAAGATTTAAACTAAAATTCATTCATTAATAATGAAAAATATTAAAACATCTAAGTAATTAAATGAAAATATAATCTATAATGAAATAAAATGTTTCTTTGATCCTTTTAAAGTGAGCTCAATTCTCTTAAGAACAAAGTGACAAACTATTCCATAAATTCATATACTACATTAAGACAATTTATATCTAAAACCATAGAAAGAAAACTTTATTCTATTCCATCATAAGTTAGGATACATGCTTCAAAAGTCCTCTCTTTGGAATGGAGGAGGTACTCCTATTTATACAAAAACATAGGCAACTAACTCATTAATGGAGATCCACTAATCCCTCCTAGATCCACAAATTCTTCACATGGTTACAACCAATATGAGACACATATTCCTTTATCCATGATTTTTCTCCATGAGATATGCTTGACCCCTATCCCAAATCTCCTTCAAATCTTCAAGAGAATTCGAATTTGAGTCTTGGAGGCCACATAATAGTATCTTGGAACCTTCCGAATCACCTACACATGTCACCAAACTCATTCCACCTTTAGTTATAAGCAAATACATGTTATTTTTCTAACTTTTAATCATAAATTCACTTTAAATTACATAAAATAAATAACTTTGGAAAATGAAAATATGAACCCATATGGTAATGGAAATATAATGATAATGTGATGAAATGAGGTGACAAAATGAGGATAAAGGTGAAAATGGAGTGAAAGTGTATGTTAATTTGGTGGCCCAACAATCACATAGAACAGTGGAGGCTGATTACTTCAAATTTGATTACAACTTAATAGGCTTTGTTGAGTAAATGAGAGAATATTAGGAGAGAGAATAACTCATCATATAAAGCCCAAAACATCCAAAATTCTATGTTGAAAACATAGGGCTGCAAGAAATGGGAAATTCTACACTTGTTTGAGTTACAAGCAGAAATAATGGACTGAAGAGAGGCTGGGTGATATGATTCTTATAGAGAAGTTCAAAGATATACTTAAGCCCTTCATAGATGCATTATGCATTAATAAATCAACACACATGGATTTTTAAGGAGGCATGAAAAAATTTCTAACAGCTATTGTAGCACACATACATAGAACAATATGAACATAATGGAATTAATAGAAGGAAAAACATATTGTAATGCTAAGAAGGAGGAATCACCACCGGTTTTGTGATAGTCTGAAGATCTGCCTGTGTAAATTAATACAATCTTAGATAATAGTTATTCACTTATAGAGTTATGAGCCAAAATTGTATCATAGAGTTCAACCCTCTCGAGTGAGAAATTTTGGAACCAATGTATAATATTGCTTCCCCCTATTTATAAGAGGAGGGGGAGCTGGAATTACAGCCTACAAAATATCTGAGCCTAGGCCCCAGTTGTCATGCTATACTAGTTGTCTCGGCCAATGTTAGGCTCTATTGCCCCAAAAAGATGACAATCGGGATCCAATCCCTTTCTTTGAAATAAATAGAAATAAAAGCACAGATAAATAAGATGAAGAGATGAAGGAGGAGGTGTCCCCTTATTGTTCCAATGGAGGCCCTAATCAATCCAAGTCCCTACTGTCATCATGCTTCTCACTGCTGATGAGACGGTTCACTGTTGCTTGGACGGTTTCTATCAATTCTGCCTTAACTAACTAAGTGACCTGCTTGGTGGGGTAGGAAGCGGAGTGGGAGAGTCGTGTGCTCGAGAAATCATTTTCTGTGTAATGGATTGGAGCACCATGTCATGCCATTAAGACTTCCTGAATTCCCCCATACTGATCTGCAACAACGCCATGCTCCATTAAAGTCCTTAGTTGTCAGCCCATTTTCCCATTTAAATCTCTGTGACAATGCTCTCTACGCAACACGGTCGTAGGCATTTATCATTAAAAAAAGATGAACAGGCAGGCGTTTTTAATTTCCCCTTTGGCCTCTATGCTTTCAGTTTATTCATTCACATGATTGAGGGCCTGAACCAAGCAATTAAGCCCTTGACTTGTTGTGCGGGGGCCTTTTTCTTTATAACACATAAGTCCCTCATTGGTTGATTTCCCGGATGCGACAACTTTATGAAATGTGTTATGAAATATCGCATATGGGGCCTTTTTCCATTGTTATCGATCTCTCCCTCATATTGGCACTTCAACTTTGTTTTTCACTTTTCTATGCTTTTTCCTTGGCACGAGTCGATAGTCTAGACGTGAGGTCCTTATAAACCCTGCCCTAGTCATTTATCGCATCCCGGAGAGGAGTACCACATATCGCAATCACATTCTTAAGCCTTTACCCCTTAACTGTTGTGATCACTGATCTGCAGGGTGACATTATTACTTCCATGTGTCACCCTAGTTTTGTCGGCCTTTTCCTTTGTAAATTGTTTTCTCAGCCCCTCAACGATGTTACACAAAAATCACAAATTGATAGTTTGCAGGTATTTAATGTTTTAGAACCCGCCGATATGCCGAACTGTGGGACTACTGTGATGCGGGGTCACTGAGATGCAGGATTTATCCATGTCGAGGAGAGAGAAAAGGGGAGGCCCAACCCCTCTTTTTCCATGATTTTATTTATTAACACTTTCCGGCCCTTCCCCAACGGTGCAATAATATATCGAAAATCATCTCCCGCATGGTTTGGAGTATGTTGTAACTGAGGTACTGCTAGATCTACGAGATGCGATATCAACGTTCAGGACTATGATATGTTGATAACCTTCATTGTGTGCCCTGGGACCTTGTTGATAGCCAATAAATGTTGGTTCCTGTCTCGCCAATCACTGATATACGATATCGACAATCGACGGATCATTGTTTCATGCTCCGTCAGTGCTCCATACCCATCTGAACGCCAATATGTGATATGTGATGAGTCTCCCAGGTCTCAATTGCAATTTTCATCCATACTTCGCCATTTTCCTTGTTTTCTGAATTTTTCAAAAGAATTATTCAATATGGTCTAACTTTTGATCCAAGAACCATTTTTTAGACTTGTATATAACACCAGAAAGCTTATTTCGAGCACTATGCAATGGATTTAGCTTTGGGCTCTTCTCGAAAATCTTTCTACTGAGAGATTTCTCCCCACTTGCCATTAAACAACTCCTTCTGAACTTCCACGACCATCTCTTCCTCCTCTGAATAATTTGAATCACAAATTAGAAGAGGGTCTTGATCTCATTCTTCGTGTGAAGGGTGTGCATTATGAACTGGAGCCTCTTTTCTGACCTCCTGATTAGCCTTCTCTTCTTGTGCATCTTCCCATGACTGGAAGCGTTATGGCTGTGCATCATTCGACTCTCCAGCCGAGTTGTATTCATCAGAGGAAGGAGAAACATCTAGTTCGGTCGAGTCAGACCCCTGAGGGTTTGTTGGTAGCTCAAGGATATCTCCCTCTTCACTTTCTCACTCATTTTGTGATACTTCTTGATGCGAGCAGATGACTTCATGGAGAGGAGTTCCACAAACATCATCAATAGGGTGTTCAACCTTGGGAAATTCTTCATCCTTAAAATGTGCGCAACAATCTTCAAATAGAGCATTCGATGGATATGGTCTTTTGTAGTAGTGGTTGAATGTTATATGAAAACGTTTTAGGGAAGATATGCTGCCACAAGGTATTGTTCCGTATTAGACTCTAGCATCCCCCTCTAAATAATACGTGAACAACTTCATTTGTACATCTTCAAGGAATATACCTTGTTGTTTCATGCATTCATGAAAATCTTCGAGGTGCTGGTCAGGCCTTCTCTTTGTGCTCCCACTGAATCTAGGCAAATAGCTATCCAACTCTTGAAATGAAGGGACATGACTGGGAGAACCAACAATAGAAGAAAGATATAGTGGGGCAAATTTGTTGACTAGGAATGTAGGAATGGCCATCTTGAAAACCTCCATATGTGAGTGATTTCAGCTTCAAAAGAAGGGAGAGTTTTACGCTG
This sequence comes from Pinus taeda, assembly GCA_000404065.3. Lineage (NCBI taxonomy): Eukaryota > Viridiplantae > Streptophyta > Pinopsida > Pinales > Pinaceae > Pinus > Pinus taeda. The sequence continues at coordinate 46,674 of APFE030305242.1, read as the reverse complement.
TTGTAACATCTGATTCAGTATGGGGATGCTTGAAAGCCAGGATGATCAAATAGAGATATGGGCAGTGGAGTCGCCAAGATGTTTACCATAGAATTGACATTGGAGTCGCCAAGGTGAGAGATCTTCAAACCACACTTCCCTAGCTCACTTAACAGGGGAAATTTAAAACTTTGTCGTACCCAGGGAAAAATATTCTAATCCGTTCCCTGAAAATGGCGCCAGAATGATGTTTTCACTAAATCTTGCACCTGTAGCACAAGTGCATTAGGAGGCATGGAAAGCTCCCTAGATACAACCTCTGGGTTGATTATAGACCATTTCCTAAGACATCTTAAATAAATGAGTGCTTGTAAGCTTGTATGTTAAGGGTTTTTAGCACTCTAATTGTTATGTAATAAAATATAATGAGGGGGCTTGGTTCATTCCTCCAAAGGTATGAGTTATGTATTTCAGGTACTCCCTCACACACACAGTTCCTAGTAGTATCACATAGAATAGAGGAGGTCGATTACTTCAAAGGGGATTAAATATTAATAGTCTTATTGAGTAAATGAGAGATGATTAGGAGAGAGCATAACTAATCATATAGAGCCCAAAACATCTAGAATTTTATGTTGAAAACATAGAGCCACAAGCAATGGGAAATTCTACACTTGTTTGAGTTACAAGAAGAAATAATGGACTGAAGAGAGGATGGGTGCTATGATTCTTATAGAGAAGTTTAAAGATATACTTCAGCCCTTCATACATGCATTATGCATTAATAAGTCAACATACATGGATCTGTAAGGGAGCATGAAATAATTTCTAGCACCTATTGTAGCACATATACAGAGAAGAATATGAACATAATGGAATTAACAAAAGGAAAAACATACTATAATGCTAAGAAGGAGGAATCACCACCATTTTTGTGATATTCTGAAGATCTACTTGTGTAAAGCAATACAATCTTAGATAATAGTCATTCACTTATAGAGTTAGGAGTACAGTAGTGTGTGTGATGTGATTTTACAATGATAAAATCACATCTATCATACACCAATACATAACAATTTAAAATTCCAAAGCATAGTTATATACAATTACTCCATGTAGGTGGCCCATTGGAATTATCTTTTGTTGATTTTCCATGCACGGCGAAATTGGCGACCACTGTAACTTAGGCTTTCCCATATGTTCCCAAGTTTTCTTTGGCAGTAAGTTAGCATCAGAGGCAAAGTCTAGGATTACTTGGTCCATTTAGAAATCACCAATCTCCGCATTGAACTACATCCCCCTACCAATTATCTTCTTGCTTCGGTTCACCTTATTGACTACTCGCTATTTTGGTAACGACTTATCCTTGCTGGCACAATTATCTCTCAGTTCTTGCAGTCCTTCAACTACCTTCTGATCTTGTAATAAATTCATGCACACTTGCAAAAATGATTTTAACACCGTGGGATCTGAATCCTGTGTCACAGTAACTGCTTTAGGTTTCTCCTTTTGTGGAACTAGCAACATTTGATTCTTAGACGTAGAAGCACCCTGTTGAGCCCCAAAACTACCTCTCTTTCAAGCATTTTCTTAAACCATTTTTCCTTTATTTTCCTGTGCCAGTGCATCCTAAGCTATCCAAAGTTATTGCATTTTGATCCCGGGAGTGTATTTTAGTGATTTTCAAATTATATCATTATGTGTGTTATTTGGATTAGGTTTTGCTTCTTAGCTACGGAATGTAGCCACTTTCCACAGCTAACTGGCAATTTTGTAGCCATCTTCATCCTTTTGCAGGTTACAGGTGTCGAGAGAGGAATGAGACACATGGGCAACTCAGGAAATGTCAACACATCGATAGGGTCCTATTCACTTGGTCAGATTTGGAAGGAAAGGCCCCCGTCAAAGGGGAGTCAACGAAGAAGTTCTATGCCGGTTAGAACTCTATTTCTGCATGCAAGAGGAGTCCGAAGATGTTCCTGAACTCGTGGATTCATTTTTTCCATCTACATAATTAAATCTAACATCCACTATGCATAGATTTACTGCTTATGGCAACCGAAAGGTTGGATCCTCAGATACATGACTTGTTCACGTGTCCATCACTGAAGAATTTACTCTTAGAAACAGTTAACTATTTATTCTATAAATTTAAGCATTTGTAACGCAAAATTAGTTAATGCTTTTATGTTATTGATATAGAGTAATTTATGTTCTGTGGATAAGAGACATACTGCTCTGTTTTCATAATATAAAACTCTGTTTTTATATGGCTGTCTGAGCGTGTTTAAAGTAGCAATGCATTGTTAATTCGAAGCTGTGTAGAGGGCCCCTGCATGGCTGAGGTTCTTATTTTCATTTTTGTATAGTTCCATGTGTATTTCCTTTCGTTCAAATTGTATATTGCTTGTGTTTTGTTTATGTTCATAATCATTTTAACCTTGTACATGTTTTGCAGCTTGTCACTTATTTTTACTAACACTCATAGATGCCTTTTAGAGTAGCAATAGGTCTTTAAATTTGCTTATGCTTGAGCTTCTTAGTTGTAATTTTTGCATCAAGTGGCATTATTGGGACTCACTCCTTTTGTTGTACTTTAGTTTTCAAATTCAAAGTTGTTTATGCTTTTTCTTAATGAGATTTGTTTGTTGTTCAGTACCTTTTCTTGTTTAATATAGTTTAGTGTCATTTCTTTCATGCTATATGATGCTATTTCTGGAGCCTTTAGATTAACACTGTTTTAGAAGTTAATTGGCGAAATATTATGATTATAGGTGAGATAATTGGCTTTGCTTTTCATTAGTGTAAAGTTAAATAGTTTAGTGTCATTTCTTTCATGTTGTACGATGATATTTCCGGAGCCTTTAGCTTAACACTATTTTAGAAGTTAATTGGCGAAATATTATGATTATAGGTGAGATAATTGGCTTTGCTTTTCATTAGTGTAAAGTTAGATAGTTTAGTGTCATTTCGTTCATGCTATATGATGATATTTCTAGAATCTTTAGCTTAACACTATTTTAGAAGTTAATTGGCGAAATATTATGATTATAGGTGAGATAATTGGCTTTGCTTTTCATTAATGTAAAGTTAGATAGTTTAGTGTCATTTCTTTCATGCTATATGATGATGTTTCCAGAGCCTTTAGCTTAACACTATTTTAGAAGTTAATTGGCGAAATATTATGATTGTAGGTGAGATTATTGTCTTTTCTTTTCGTTAGTGTGAAATTAGATAATTTAGATGTCATTTCTTTCATGCCATATGATGATATTTCTGGAGCCTTTAGCTTAACACTGATTTAGAAGTTAATTGGCGAAATGTTATGATTATGGATGAGATTATTGGCTAACCATTAGTTTAATAGCAGTTTCAAGTTTTTACTTTTGGTTTAAGTTGCAGTAGTTCATTAGATTTTAATTCTACAAATAGGATGGACAACAGAGGTAGTAGTTTCATTTTTAGTACTTCATTCTTAGTTTGGTTTATATAGCTGCACATTCACTCTCTCATTCAAGTTTTGATTTTATAGATAGCATATTTAAAAGTCTCCTAAGCTCATAGTTTGGAAAACATCACAATAAGCAAGAGAATAAGCTTTGTCTTCATCTTCTTGAAAACTCCACATGCAAACTTAATCTAAAAAGTACTTTTAAAATCTTACTTCAACAACTGATTAGGATTTCAATTGCATTGTAGTACTTTAGGAGACTAACAAAACAAAACCCCCAAAACAACATAAAATTGAAAATAATTAGGTAAAAAAAGGGTTATCTAGCACATATAGTGCACTACACTTCATCAGTTTACGACTCCCGGATTGATAATTTATGTAGCAATTTAGGACACTAAATTGACTAAACATTTTGGCGCTGTTGTCAGGGAAGTGTAACTAGGTAGCCTATCTCTTACATTAAAAAAAAGGAATTAATAATTTCTTGAGTATGCTTCTCATCTTTGAACTTAGTGTGATCTGGAGGATCAAAAAAAAAAAAAAAAAAAAAAAAAAAATTAATAAAAATAAAAAAAAAAATAAAATAAAAAATAAAAAATAAAAATAAAAAATAAAAAATAAAAAATAAATAAAAATAAAAAATATATATATATATATTATTATTAGTCCAATTAAAATCATCAAAAACAACAAAAAATGACATGCATAGAGAAAGAGATTCTAGGGGAAGATTTATAGCTAGGGGTAGAAGTTCGATTTGTACAACTCCAACTACTCCACCAAGGATTAGATAGGATATACCTCCATCCCAGACTCATACTCCTAGCCTTAGGATTCCTAGAATTCAAGGGGCAACAACTAAATTAGAAGATTCTCCCACTTCATCTACTAAATCAGATCTAGGAGAAGAACCCTTTTTCACCTCTATAGGGGAGCCTATTGTAGTTGAAGAAGTAGAAATACCTAGAGAAGAAGAAGAGGTAGAAACCCTCTCTCATCAACCATTAACAAAAGAGCTAGAAGATTCTAAGGAAACTATCATGGCAGAGGAAGAGCAAGATGGAGAATTTTCACTATTTGGAGGAGGGGGTAGAGGTAGAGGTAAAGGAAACAATGGAGGAGGTAGAGGTAACAATGGAGGAGGTAGAGGAAAAAGGGAAGAAAATAACTCATTTGGATTCCCTATAGTAGATGAGGAGACCCATACAACAATGAAAAACATTTCACCATTCGTCCTCCCAAACTTTTATGGGTTGTGAAGTGAGGATCCTGAAACATTTTTGTTTGAGTTTGAAGTCTTATGCTGAACCTATGACTATCTAGAAGACTCTCAAAAGCTCAAATTGTTCCCTTCAACACTGAAAGGGGTTGCTCTGAAATGGTTTATGGGATTAGTCACTCAATCCATTAGGACTTGGAATGATATGGGGCAAGCATTTTTGGATAGATACTTTGATTACTGTATGCCTACCAATCATAAGGATGAGGTATTCAAAATGATGCAAAAGGAGGATCAAAACTTAGAGGATTTACTTGACAGGTTTTAATACAACTTGAAAAGAGAAAAAATGAATAATTTAGATGAAGAGACCTTGAAAGCCCTTTTGTTGAAAGCCATTATAGATGAATGGATAGATATTTTAAATATGATGGGGAAGGGAGACATCTCTCAACTTCCATTGAGTGACATAGCAGAACTATGTGTCCATCTCTCAAGAGGAAAATCTAAAACTGGCAAAGGGCCTAGAGATCCTTCTCTTATTAGAGCTAACAAATCTGCAACTGGAACTGTAAGTAGGGCAGAAATTGGCAATATGCTCGATGAGTTCAAAACTAATATTCTAGGGAGCCTTAGTGGGCAGCTAGACACCCTCAAAATTCAAAACAAGCAGAAAACGGAAGCTGATGCTTTAGCCATCTTTTGTCCAAAACGTAGAAAGAAACGTGCTCTAAGAGAATGTCCCTTAGATGTAAAAGTTGTAGAAACATGTACGATTTGTTCAGAAAGTCATGAGACCAAGGATTGTCCTTCAATCCCAGGTCTTAAGGTTGTCTTTCAAGAGGAAGTAGTCCCAAATTCTGTAGAACCTCTTTGTTTTTTTTCAAGAAGACCTTCACAAGGGCAACAAAATCAAGGATTTAACAATCCAATGAATTTTCATCCCCCACCAAATTGGAATTCTTGGCAACAACCTTGGCCTCAACCTCAAAATCTGTATCAATCTCAATCATGGGCACAAGGGGTACAAAATCCTTATGGGAGATTTACTCAGTATTATCAATATCCTCCATCTTATCAGAGCTATCCTCCCCCACAAAACCAACAACAAAATCCACAACCACAAGTTCCAAATCAAAGCCCTCACATTTCATTTCCATTTCCACAACAACAACCTCCTCAACAAAGTCAAAATCCTCAACTCCTGCTTCCATTTCAACAAAAGCCAAATCAACTACCAGCCCAACCATTACCAAACCCCAATAATAAAAACCCTCAAAATGCTTACATGGTAGAAGGACAACAATTTCCTACTTACATGTTTGTTCCTCTAGATCTTAATGATGTTCAACTTAGATCTGGTAGGATTTTAGAAAAGGAAAAACCTTCTATAGATATTCAAGAGAAAGATGCTTCTGAGGAGGATTCTTTGAAAGTCAATAAAAGTTTTGAAGAGACATCCCTTCAAAACCCAACCATTCAAGAAGAAAAACAAAAAGAGTCAACCCACACAACTCTTATACTTGAGCAACCTGTATCTACATCCACACCTCCTTTTCTTGAGAGATTACAAAGTGACAGGGGGTGGAAAAAAAGATCATGTTGCCTACTTATGATTTCCTAGATGAATTAAAGAATGTCTGTATCAAGATTCCCTTGTTACAAGCCATTAAAGAAATTCCTATTCTAGCAAAAACAATAAAGGAGTTGAGTATCAAAAGACTAGGTAGGAAACCAAGAGACACAAAAAGAATCCACTTCGTAGGAAATAGCAAATATCATGATGGGAAAGATTACCATGGAGAAATATGTGAATCCAGGAAGTCCAATTGTCAAGACACACATAAATGGGTTTGAAATTCCAAATACATTGATTGACTTAGGGGTAGCTATAAACATTATGACTAGACAAACTATGGAATAACTTAAACTTCCTAATCTTCTTTACACACCTACCTTACTGCAACTTGCAGATAGATCAATAATCAAATCAGATGTTGTACTAGAAGACATTTTAGTCTCCTTAGATTCTTGGGAATATCATGTGGATTTCATGATTTTGACTCCCAAGAGTAATCTAGGAGGACACCCACTCATCTTAGGAAGACCTTGGCTAGCCACAACTGATGCTTTTTTTAGTTGTAGATCTGGTGGCATGTACATTTCAGATGATAGTTCAACAAAGAAGTTTACTTTGTATCCTCTAGCAAAAGCAATTACAGAAGTAGATGATAATGAATGGGTCAATGATGAAGATGTGATACATCGTATCTTTACTATATCAAAAATAAGTGAGGATAGTCAAATTTTGAACACATTAGAAAATTTTGAAACATCTTCATAATATGATCACACACAATTTCAGTTAGATTCTGATATGTAATACTTGTCATCTAGGCAGATGCCTCTTTACTCTATGGAAGAGTTTGGCAGTTCTGCAATTGAAATTTTTCTAGGTAAAACATTGAATATCAACAAAAACTTGGAAAATTTACAACAAGAAGAGTTAACCAAAATCTTACAAAAACATTCTGCTGCATTTGCATGGGAGTATACTGATATGAAAGGTATTGACCCTAAGACATGCATCCATCATATCTATATTGAGGAAAATAGTAGATCAATCAGATAACCTCAGAGAAGTATGAATCCAAATCTTAGGAAGATTATGAAAGAAGAGCACCAAAAACTACTCAATGCAAACTTCATTTACGCAATCTCAGATAGCCAGTGGGTTCTCCGTTGGTGATAGTGCCTAAAAAGAACGGTAAATGGAGGGTGTGTTGTTATGAAACCAGCTCACAAAAAGATAGAAAAGAGAGATCAACGCCTTAGAATTCAGCCTCTTCAAGGGGGAAACCTCCTTTACATTACACAAATGAACAATTCTTGGATGGTTCAAATGACAAAACCTCCTTTCTATATATAGGAGTCTAAGGAGTCACAATATAACCCAGCCGACCTAACAATAATAATATAAAGCCACAAAAATAACAATAGAGGGGATTCTATGGGGCACAGTAATAACAATATGGGGACAATAGGGGCACAACAATATTAATAAGGGGTACAACTACAATAGTAACGGGGTAATCACTAGTATTATAGGGACCCAACATCTTCATTGTTATATCTTTCTTGCTTGTTGGTTCACACAACTTGGTTTCTCGTGGATCGAGCCTTCACAAACATGGGTCTATCAATGCACCTGTGGTTGCATTGGAACTATCACTTCATGTGATCAGGCCCATGCACTGTTAATATAGGAGTAGGAGTTGTGTTTGCTTTCAGTTGTTTGATTGCATGCTTGTTTGCTTTCATGCTTTGATTGTTTGTTTGTTTACTTGCTTCGTTTTCATTTTTTGCTTCTGCTCTTTCTTTTCTTTGGTGATTGTTAGTTTGTTTGCTTGTTTCGTTTGTATGTTAGTTTGCATGGAACCATGTGTAACTCATGAAACGAGCTGGGTAAAGTATAAGAGGGTTTGTACATCTATCACTACTTGGTTATCTATCATCTTGCCTCTATATGATGAACTTTTTACTCTTAGCCCATGATACGTCAAAGGAAAATACATACTCTTCAAAGTGAACCTTGGTGTAAACGCAGCGCTTGCACACTAACTAGCGTCACCTTCTCTAGTCGATTGTTTTTGGGTTAACCCTTTTTAGCTCAATCAAGTAGAGTAAGGTGAGGGGCAAAACATTAATAGACACGCCAGAGATACATTAAACTACTTATCTATCGGAACAACCTCTTCTGCTCTCAATAAGTCAAGATCCCTATTTCGCCTCTGAAATGAATAAGTGCTATGCACAGTGAAAATGAAAAATGAAAAAAATGAAAATTAAAAAAAAATTCAAAATGAAAAATGAATAAGGTGAAAGAAGAGAAAGGCTTCCTGTGTAGGGAGGTGATGTAAGTAACTCCGTCGGGGTACTGATCAGGCTCGCTGACAGCAGAGCCATGCTTGTGTTCCTATGTGACTCCACCGTGGTACTGTTCAAGCCTACTAGCAGTGGAGAAACAACAGAGATGAAACTAAGACTCTGAGGACTATATTACTTGTGCACCTATATACCCCTCAATCCCAATCGAAACAACTGTGCTGCCTTGGCTTGGAATGTGTGTCAATTGACCAAGAGTCTGGAAGATGCTACATCTTACATGAAGTTAGTGTGAAGCCAAGATGAGATAAGAATTAAACAATACTTCCGGAGGTGTTAGACTTGTTTTTTATGAACAAGGTCCATTCAGTGTGTCGCCATGTGTTGTAGCAGCTACAACCACCCTCCAAAATTTTTCCTTAGCCTATATTGGAGCCTCCCTACCAACCTTCACAATAGCTTGCCTTGCTTCATCAAGTCCTCAAGCTTCAATGTCTTTCTTGCTCAAAGGTAGCCTGTCGATCACAGTTGATCCATTTCCCTCACAGTGTTCTCATCCAGACTTGGTCCAACTATAGGCTGAGCAGCTTCCCAGTGAAATTTACGCATTTATGGAGGGCTACTTGCCTTCCCTCCAAGAATTGTGCAATTCCCTTTGACAACCTACTGGGCTCCAGGATTGCGCAATCCTGCCAGCTAACCCTCCCAACAGGATTTGCACAGTTTTTCCCATTAACAAGCTATTCAGCCCAGGATTTGCACAAATATGGGCAATAGTCAGCTACTAGGCCCAGAAATTATGCAATCCCCTTGGGAAGTCGACCCAACTTACAATCAGGAATGCACATTTTTCTCTAGTAGTCGAGTAGTTGCTTGCATGTGCAGTTGAGTTGACCGGTTCCCTTTGGGACTGAGAAAAACAGACTTGCATACATAGGCTGCTTCTCCCAAGGCAGCATGCAAAGGAATCCCCTATCCCAGGGATCTATGTTTAGCAGTTGGAGGTTACATGCAAGGAGAAATTCAAAAACCTCCCACCAAGTGTCACTTCCCCTAGATTTGTGGCATGCACATCAAAACCTCGATGTTATCAAAACTCATCAACCAGACGCTGCAGAGATCATTCCTCACATCAACCTTGCAGCTCTGACATCCCACTACTGTCGCATGCATGAAACTGTTTTGCACGAACATCCGCCCAACCGGCGAATGGCCCCACCGACATGCATGTTGATATGTTTGCTCAATCTTCCATTCATGTTTTGCATGCACTGAGTATCACTTCTGCTATCACTTAATGTCACCATGAATTTCATCGAATTACTTGCTTTTGGTTGCCTGTCGAAGAGTCGGGCCAACCTTGGCCCAGTCTCTGCCTTCATCAAGGCTGCATTGCACAATTTGGAGAAGGAAGGCTCACCTTCCTCTCCATATTTGCGCATTATGGCTCGGCACTGACCTCCTAGACTGAATTGCACATTTCTGGAGGTCAGTGGTTGCTTGGCCCAAAATTTGCACAAATCTGTTCCTGGGCCAACAATATTTCCCATCTGGAATCATGCATTGCACAATCCCAACAACAAACTACCTGACTGGACTGTGCATTATGCAGTTCTAGTAGTCAGTCAGTCTCTCAGCAGCCCAGACTGTCCCTTGTGTAGTCTTGTCAATCGGTTTCTCGACCTCCCAACCGAAATTGCGCAACCTTCATGATCATTTACCCAGGTATGTTGCAAGTTAGTTCTCATGTTCATTTTGGTTTTCAATTGACAGATTGCTTGCTATGAGTGTTGCCATGTCTGCAGGTATCACAGGTGTTCATATGCCTCTCATCAGTATAGCTACAATGGTTTCCAGGAGAGCAAAGACGAAAACACTGTTCAAAGCATCTTTAGGGATGCAGTCGATCAAGTGTCCATGGGCTTACCTACTCATGAAGACATCAAGTTGTTGATGGACAAGGACATCAAGCAGCAACATCATGAACAACAGCTGAAGGCAACATACTAAATGCAGGGAACGCAATGAATGCAGCGAACACAGCAAATGCAAGAGGAAGGTTGTTGACAACATAGAGGTGGAGAACAATTGCAATATCAAATAGATCCACTGATAATGAAACCAACTTTGGAGACTTAGGCTATGAAGTGACAACGCGATATGAAGATTGCAAAAAGGCAGAAGATGGAACAAAGAAGGAGTTGTATGTGTTGAAGTAGCAACTCATGAAGAGCATGAAGTTGCACAAACAATCCAATGAGTTACAACAAGAACAGGAACAACAGTGGGTGCAACATGCACTCATGGATGAAATTTCACCACTATGAGTTAAGGATTTATCCCAGCAGCTGACACAAAGCAAGCACGGTGAGCAATGTTGTTGATATCATGCAAGGGATCTAGCAACATGCATGTCATTGAGCGCATGCATGCAATCCAACCCATTCAACACACTCACCAAGGTGAAGACAAGATGCAAGTCCAACTGGGGCTGAACATGTACTTCGACAAGTTGATGCGCATGACCACCAACACGCACTTGAAGATTAGCATGAACACTATGCATTAGTGTGTTTCCGGTTCAACCATACCCAAGAAGACCATGTGCATGTTAGCAGACGAGTTGGATGAAGGGGCCGAACCAATGCATCAGTTGCAACAAAGGCAAGAGTTCGCTTCAGCAAGATGTCACCATGAGGTGCATGCACATCATCATGGACGACCAAGCTTGGCATCATCTCACCACCTTCAACATCGCAAGCATGTCAAAGAGTTAGTCTCATCACAACGGATCGAGTGTCAGTGATGTCTTGCAAGGCTTGCTCAAGCCACATTGTCTCACATGAGTACATGTGCATTGTAATGTTGAGTCATGTCAAGTATAAGTTGAGTGTCAATAGTTGGATGTAACAGTCATAGAGTAGGTGAAGAGTCATGAGGGTAGTTGAACTATCATAAAGGGGAATGTCAAGGGTCACCCCACCCTTTGCTATAAATAGTCCCTCATAACTCATTGTATAGGCTTTTAGTCAGCCAAGATTCTACTAAGATTATCTTGAAGAAGGCTTGGATAGTATTGTAATGTGCCTTGGCTTCTTCACTGCATGGAGCTAGTACATCTCTTTGGAGGACCAGACAAATGTGGCTGTAACGTTCCACTTATGGGGCTAATAGGTTTACATGGTGTATTGTATGATTGTGACTTAAACTTCTTTATATAATAAAAGCCAACACATTTTCATGCATATGTTGTTATTGTAGTTGGACTGTTTCAGTTTCCTTAATGATATATGTTGTTTAACTTATGTACTTGTATATGAACTGATTTGTATGCAATTATATGAACCTTGTTGTTAATGTGTTGCATATGTTGCTAATGGTGTCACCATCCATGTCAACTGCTCTACTGGACATTAGACAGACCTTTCTCTAAACCTTTTTCTATCAACCGTCACACTCATCTCAGACTAGTCCGTGAGTGTTGTTCATGTTATCTTACCTTGTATGTTGTGATTGTCGCATCCGTGTCGACTGCTCTGCCAGAAGCTGTGCATGTCCTTTGTGTTGTGTGTTCCTATCCGAGTTGGGACTAATCCCTTTCAAACTGGAACTCACCGTCACCTTCCTCTCCCTTCGAAGTGTTGAAACCTCTCATACTCATTCCTTGACTCACTGCGTCAGTCACACCCTTGCTACTGACAGAGTTATCTTACTTTCCTCTGTGCGACATCGCGGTCAAGGAATTACTATACGACCCACTGCTGGGACTCCTACACCAAACAGTTTGAGGTCTAATTGGGACTTCTTATTGGGGAGATCCCCTTGAAATGTTGGTGGTTCCAACACCGTCAACAACCCCACTTGAAGTGAAAGTGAATAAAGATCTAGAAAAATTATTGCCTACTCATATCATATTTCCTATTAAGTACTCTAAACAAGTCACAGATCTCATGCTTGTTAG
>APFE030305242.1:4899-18737 GCA_000404065.3 Pinus taeda | reverse complement strand
AGCAAGCCCAACAATAGAAAACTAGGCTTGTACACTCCATTACTAGTTCCTTCTCATCCTTGGGAAAGTGTTTCCATGGATTTTGTTGGAGGACTGCCTAAATATAGGAAAGGTCATGATTATCTATATGCTATTGTGGATAGGTTCAGCGAAATGTGTATTTTGATACCTTGTAATAAATATTTTATAGCTGAAAAAACTGCAAAATTGTTCTTTCAACATGTATGGGTTCATTTTGGATTACCCACTTCCATTATATTTGATCGTGACACACGATTTGTGGGAATATTTTGGTCAAGTTTGTGAGAACTGATGGACACCAAACTGAAGAAAAGCACAACTTTCCATCCACAAATAGATGGCCAGATAGAAGTGGTCAACAGGACCGTGATCCAGTTGCTCAGAGGATATTGCAGCAAGCATCCCAAACTCTAGGATGAACATTTATGTTATGTGCAGCATGCTTACAATTGAGCAAAACATTCTTCTACACAGAGATCTCCTTTTGAGACCTGTTTTGGTTTCACACCAAGGTCTTCTTTGGATTTTGTCTTTGATAGAGACACAACAATTGAGAGACACAACGATGTGGACAAGGCAACTAGATTCATTGAACAAATCCAAGAGATTCACCAGGAAGTATAGGAACAACTGGAAAAGAGCCAGGCCAAATACAAGGCAAGGCATGACAAGCATCAAATGGAGCATAATTTCCAAGTTGGTGATAAAGTCTGGTTGTATATCAGCAAGGACAAAATTCAAGTTGAAGGTAAAAAGCTAAAGCCTATCAGGTATGGACCCTTCAAGATACTTGAGAAAATTGGTGAGAATGCTTTTCGCCTTGATCTACCAACTTACATGCACATCTACTCAATCATTAATGCAGATAGCTTGAGACTATTTGAACCTTCGTTAATTGAAGATCCTGAAGAAGAGAGTCAATTGCCTTCTATTGATGACCTACTACCTGAATATCTTAATGAATTGTAGGAAGACACAGTTCTGGACCGGAAGGTGAAAACGACGCACAGCGGAGATGTTGAGTACCTCAGAATTGGGCTTAGGGGTTCAAAGTCAAGCAGTGCAAAATAGATAGAGATTGGACAAGTGAGGCAATTGTACCCTCACTTAGTTGATGCTTGAAAACCAACTTTTGGTGGTCCAAAAGCTTTTTCAGTGGGAAGGCCGTGATCTAAATTGGATCCTTGAAAATGATCAAAGTTCTATGACTATTTCAAATTATGTCAGACTCCAAAATCTTGTGAACAACGAGCTATCAGGGAGGACCTCTAGACAATGGCAGTTGTAGCTAGCACAGAACAACGAGGACCCTCGGTCAAAGCGCGCTGACCGTTGGCCCATGGAGACCACGTAATGGCGCAAACTAGCAAATTGCGATTCTAGATCAAAAAACAGAGGCTGTTTCTAATACGTGATTAGCGTACTACATGATAAAAACCTTAGAGAAGGAAAAGCCCTGGCACCTGGTCATGTGAAAAATAGGGAAAACTATGGAAAAAGCGCTAAAACCGATAGGTGGGTCCCGCGCTCCAAAACTGGCGGAATATCAGAGGCATTTTGGGTGGTAAGTAGGTTTGGAAGAGGACCAAGCAATGTCGTACACTGAATGACGCATGTTCGATGGATGAGAGAGAAAACTACTCTCATCGTAGGGTAACGGTCTAGTAGCTCATCCGTGCGATAAAAGTGATGACCGTAGGATCTGGAGGCACTAGATCAACAACAGATATTGCACCCGATGGGAGACCGGATTTGGGAGAAGAATAGGCTGAGGCATATGAAATTTGGGGTCCGACATGACCACTGACCTAGCGGTTGAATCATTCCACAGAATAACCGAAACAATGACTGTTCGACGAAGAGCTGGTGCTCAATTCGTGAGGGGACAAGTGGCCACCTCCCTATGAAACGTTACATAGTGGTGATGACGCAGAAGTAGGGAATTCTAAGAAAACAGAGGAAGGCGATCCGAAGAGAGAGAAGGGGAAGTGAATGGTCACGGGACATATTAGCTTTAAGCCATGAATAGACAGAGAATAGAAGGGAGACAGAATAGAGAGTGAAGCAAGAAGTAGAGAACATAGAAGTTGAGATGACCTACAGAGTTAAGGTAGCATCGAGCAGACAGAACTGAGAAGGGTTGAGAGGTTCAAGCAATCCCTGTGAGGATATTTGTCAGGAATTGAGTGCCAAATTGGACTCATCCCATTAAGACCAGCTGAGGTCGAGACTTGGTAAGGGGGAGTCTGTGTACTCTAGTGGCTTGGGGAATCCAAGTACCACCCTACTAAGCATCATCTGTTATAGGAGACTCAAGTTGAGCTTGTCATTATAAAAGCTTTGCTTAAAGACACAATAGAAAAGGCTACCACTGAAAGCTAGACTAGGAGATGTAGCCCAGGAGGATTGGGTGAACTCCTTATTAAATTGTTGTGTTTTTGCATTTTCTTGCTGTGTTTCTCTTACTGTTTTCTGATGCCTGTGTATTTCGCAATCTTATCGATCTGTTGCTTAAAATAACATAGGCATATCCCAGCGCATGAGTCTGTAATATCTACATTAATTATCTGAGATCATACTTAAGGGAATTTCAGATCATATAAAAGGAGGATATAAGCTCGCAAGGTCTAAGAAGAAGCTCTAGGCTAAAAGGAAAGTTGAAGAGAACACAACTAAAAGGAGCTCAATTTATAGACTTGGGAGGTGAGGCTCTAGCTCAATCACCTGAAAATACCCCACTTGATCAAAGTCCATAATATTCTCCTTCTCCTCAATTAGACTTTGAAACTATTCCAAGAAAAGCATCTCTAGAAATTGACCAAGCTCAGCAGCAGATATATGATTTCATTGAATCATTGGAACAACAGAACACAACAGCAAAACAAGGGACTTCATCTAACCAGCCAGGTACAACCCAGGAAACTCCAATTCGATCACTAAAGCAAGAAATCTATGAATTGGAGGTCTTAAACAGACATATCCAGAGGGAGAATGAAACTTTGAAGGAGCAAAACAAACTAGACAAAATCATCCATGACAATACCATGCTACATTTGGGATTATGGCATAAGAAAAATAGAAAATTGAAGAAGAAGAATAGGAAGCTAAGCAGGGCCCTCATCGATCTTTAATACAGATGCCTTATGAGGAAGCCTAGAATGGTAGTGGCAGCAAGGAAAAAGAAGAAGAAGTTGGATGTCCTAGCAGAGGTTTTAGAGCATATGCAGTAAAAGGAGGATTGTTACAATTTTGGTTGCATGAGGACATGCAACAACTTCACAATGGGGGTATGTTGAGCCCCAAAACTACCTTTCTTTCAAGCATTTTCTTAAATCCTTTTTCCTCTATTTTCCCATGCTAGTGCATCCTAAGCTATCAAAAGTTATTGCATGTTGATCCAGGAGTGTATTTTAGTGATTTTCAAATTATATCATTATGTGTGTTATTTGGATTAGGTTTTGTTTATCAGCTATGGAATGTAGCCACTTTCTGCAGCTAACTAGTAATTCTGCAACCATCTTCATCCTTTTGTAGGTTATAAGTGTCGAGAAGAGGAATGAGACACATGGGTAGCTCAGGAAATGTCAACACATGGTTAGGGTCCTATTCACTTGGTTAGATTCAGAAGGAAAGACCCTGGTCAAAGGGGAGTCAAAGAAGAAATTCTATGACGGTCAGAACTCTGTTTCTGCACGAAAGAGGAGTCTGAAGCTGTTCTTGAACTCGTGGATTTGCTTTTTCCATCTACACACCATCTGCATAACTAAATCCAACATCCACTATGCATAGATTTATTGCTTATGGTAACCGGAAGGCTAGATCCTCGGATACATGACCTGTTCTCGTGTCCATCACTGAAGAATTTCCTCTTAGAAACATTTAGCAATTTCTTCTATAAATTCAAGCATTTGTAACGCAGATTAGTTAATGTTTTTATGTTATTAATATAGTGTAATTTCTGTTTTTTTGACAAGACACATACTACTCTGTTTTCATAATATAAAACTCTATTTTTATATCGTTGTTTGAGCGTGTTTAAAGTAGCAGTGCATTGTTAATCCGAAGTTGTGTAGAGGGCCCCTACGTGGCTGAGGTTCTTCTTTTCGTTTCTGTATAGTTCCATGTGTATTTTCTTTCATTCAAATTGTATATTTCTTGTGTTTTGTTTATGTTCATAATCGTTTTAACCTTGTACATGTTTTGCATCTTGTCACTTCTTTTTACTAACACTCTTAGATGCATTTTAGAGTAGCAGTAGGTCTTTAAATTTGCTTATGCTCGAGCTTCTTAGTTGTAATTTTTGCATCAAGTAGCATTATTGGGACTCACTCCTTCTGCTGTACTTTAGTTTTCAAATTCAAAGTTATTTATGCTTTTGCTTAATAAGGTTTGTTTGTTGTTCAGTACCTTTTTTTGTTTAATATAGTTTAGTGTCATTTCTTTCATGATGTATGATGATATTTCCGGAGCCTTTAGCTTAACACAGTTTTAGAAGTTAATTGGCAAAATATTATGATTATAGGTGAGATAATTGGCTTTGCTTTTCATTAGTGTAAATTTAGATAGTTTAGTGTCATTTCTTTCATGCTATATGATGATATTTCCGGAGCCTTTAACTTATCATTGTTTTAGAAGTTAATTGGCAAAATATTATGATTATAGGTGAGATAATTGGCTTTGTTGTTCATTAGTGTAAAGTTAGATAGTTTAGTGTCATTTATTTTATGCTATATGATGATATTTCTGGAGCCTTTAGCTTAACACTGTTTTAGAAGTTAATTGGCGAAATATTATGATTATAGGTGAGATTATTGACTTTGCTTTTCATTAGTGTGAAATTAGATAATTTAGATGTCATTTCTTTCATGCCATATGATGATATTTCCGGAGCCTTTAGCTTAACACTGATTTAGAAGTTAATTGGAGAAATTTTATGATTATGGATGAGATTATTGGCTAACCATTAGTTTAAAAGAAGTTTCAAGTTTTTACTTTTGGTTTAAGTTGCAATATTTCATTAGATTTTAATTCTGCAAAGATGGACAGAAGAGGTAGTAGTTTCATTTTTTAGTACTTCATTCTTAGTTTGGTTCACATAGCTGCACATTCACTCTCTCATTCAAGTTTTGATTTTGTAGATAGCATATTTAAAAGTCTATTAAGCTCATAGTTTGGAAAACATCACAATAAGCAAGAGAATAAGCTTTGTCTTCATCTTCTTGAAAACTCCACATCCAAACTTAATCTAAAAAGTACTTTTAAACTCTTACTTTAACAATAGATTACGATTTAAATTGCATTGTAGCACTTTAGGAGACTAACAGAACAAAACCACCAAAACAACATAAAATTCAAAATAGTGAGGTAAGAAAAGGGTTATCTAGCACATATAGTGCACTACACTTCATCAGTTTACGATTCCCAGATTGATAATTTATGTAGCAATTTAGGACACTAAGTTGACTAAACACACCTGGATCCATAAAGCGTTTTCTTGCCTCCATGAACATCTCTTTTTCTTTATGTAGATCAAATCAAACATTCTTCTCACCATCTTTTCGAAACCATAGATCTTATTCTGGTTGTCTACCTTCGACTTTGTCATCACTAGTGGCTACACCACTTCGTGTGGCTATGTTAATATTAGGATTGTCTTCACGTGGTTCAGATCTCACCATCTGAGTGTTCTGCATCTATTTTTGGTTCTTCTTCTCCTGCACCTTTGCTATTAATACTGGGAAATCTTCTATAACATGATAAAATTGATTATAGTACTAACAAGAATGGTGTGTTGGATTTTGACAGTCGCATGCAAAGTGGCCTGGTTCTCCACAGTTGTAATAAATAATCTAGCCCCAACCTCTTCCAGCTCCTCCTCCTCGTCCTCTTCCTTGTCCTTGGAATCCTCTGCAATTTGTAGGTGAGCCTTGATCATTCTACATGTGATTTTCAGCCTACATTCTATATAGTAGAGTCTTGTCCATCATTAGTTCATAGCTTCAACAATTCCTCTCGTCATGACCAACTAATATTTAAAAGTTACAAAAGAGATTCTTTGGAGACTGTATAAAATTTTGTAAAACAGAATAATTATCTGTCAAATGTTGTCTTGATACTTAGCAGATGCTACACCAGGAACTTGCATTGGTGCTTGATCCAGTGGAAGATTTTGTCCTCAGTGGGTTAGGACCTCCCGCAGCTATATAATCCTGGAATACAGGGCACTAATCCTTATGATGACCTTCAGCCTTGCACTTTGTGCACCAAACTTCAGAATTTGTTTCCAACTTAACCTCCTTTCCCTTCATCAGATTTAGCTACTCCATATGAAGGTTTGCTAACTACAACTGGATCTGCTAAAGTTTTATATTCATGTCTTGGATCAGCGAAGCTTCTAGCTTCATCGCAATTTCCAACGCTTCGGCCTAAGGCCCAATATTCTGCTGAGATAACGGTAATCGTAAGTGAGGTAATAACGAAGCTATGTACCATTCCATACGTTGCTCATTTGAAATATGAAGATTAGCTTTGCTCAGTAAGCACTTTATTCGTTGATCTATATCCCATGCAAACTCATTAACCCTCTGCTTGATTTCTTTTATTTCAGTCACACACTGAGCTTGTGACTTTGGCTCCTAAACTCTACATTCAACGCATCCTCCGTGTTAGCTAATGAAGCAACCAGATGATTCATATTATATCTGATGTACCAGGTAAGCGCTCCATCCTTCAACGCTATAACCAATTGTGCTTTCTTCATGTCATCATCATTGACCTACTAAGATTTCCACACATCTTCTGTGACAAACCAAAACTGATTGGGATCCTTTGATCCCTGACCCCTGAATACAAACATTTTCACTGTATTCTCCATACTGAACAACAAAGGTGGAGGTGGGTGTGGGTGTGGAGGTGGAGGTGTAGGTGTATGAGGCAGAGGTGAAGGTGGAGGTGGAGTGGATGGATGTGTAATTCAAAAAGTACCCTGATCTATTGGCTGCGTCGCACCTTTGGGCATACTAGGGTTACTTCTTTCTTCTTCACTTTCAGACTCTCCCAATAAAGGACCGTATTCACTTTCAATGAATTTGTCTAGATCTACCTTAAATCTCTTTCCACTTTGCATAGATCCAGTCTGACCTCTCTTGGACATTAAGGTAAAGGAATAATGCATTTTTCACACAACAACATTTTAATCCAAGTCTTTAGCGATTTCAGGTACTTACCTCTAGGACCTTTGAAGAATCGGTGTTCAGCTTTACTTTAAGACACATATGTATCAATTGCAAATTTAGTGATGAAACCACCCTAGATACTATCAATCGAGTAATCAACAGCCCTTACAACCTTATAATCAGATCCTTCAAGATGTTTGACTAATCCTAGAGTCCACATAATAGGATCATCATGCTTCCTAGTAGGTTCACTATCTGCTAATTTGGACAGCCACTCGTATAATTCACAAGGGAACATTGAAAATAAACCTTTGTGTAGTTCTATGTAGAGATACCTATGTAACCACTTTTCTTTTAAGAAGCATGGATTTTGATTCTCCTAAGCTGCAAACTCGTGCAACTTCCAATCTATCCACTTCTTGATTTATTTCTTTGTTGGTATCCACTTACACCAAATCACACATCCCTCAGATAAATCTTGATCCCAGCAAAAAAACCATTTGTTGGCTTGAGGGGGCTTTGACCCAGGTTCAAAGTTAGTTGCGCTAACCAGCAAAACCATACACTACCGTTCCTTTCAGAAACAACTCGCTTAGTGTAGGTCGTAGTCTCACCTGAGGCAGTATTGGGGGATGCTAGTACCAGGCTTTTGTGTCTAGAAGGCGGTATGATGTGGAGTTAGGGATCTTCTTGAGTTTTAGGCCTAATTTGACCTTCACAAACCCTTATCCTTGAAATCCCAAAAGTTAAAGTGATTTTCAGTTAAACAGAATTATAAACTTTGCGTAAGCGTCGAATCATGGATGAAATAACATATAATAGTAGATCCAGATCTTCGCGGATAAATTAAGACAAAAATATAGTTAAATGGAATTCAATTGTGTACAACTACAGAAAACACACAAGTATATAAATTAGACACAACATTGCTTCAAATACTCTTTATTACTTTAGATCTTCAATATACAAACTTTCCAGATCTTGCACACACAACTACAGGGGGCCGCACACTCAGCTCCAGACCTACCAAGGTCTTTGTGCACTCAACTGTAGGAGTGTTCCCCTTTGCCCAAAATACATAACAACTTACACTTACATACTCAAAACATATCCAATCTCACTCTACTAATTTCCTTAGACTTGCTAATACATCCCTTTTTATATGCTTTCCTATTACAATACCATGGTCTGCAAACCATGGGAGGATCTCAAAACAATGCAAGAATTAAGGGGGTTTGACCTTCCTAACTCCACTTCACTCCTATTGACATGCACACTGCGTGCTCTGCTCCCTAAAATGCAAAGACTTTACAATATCTTAGTCAAAATTGGACCCAGGGAACCCTGTCCCAACATAAATGACCTATAAACCCTAAAATCAATCCAATTGCACTAAAACATTTGAAAGTTCAAAAATGTAAGAATGTGCTAATGAAATTAGGTAATCAATCAAAACATCAATAAATCCAATCATACATGACAGGACAAGACCTGAGGGGCTCAGACACACTAGATTTTGACAGAGAAACCCTGTTTTTTTTTTGCCAATCTATGATATCAGCGCGTTGTTTTGGCCAAGTTGGTGTAGAATAGGGGATCAACACAATTTTTTAAAGAGAAACCATGACTTTCAAAGAAAAAAGCACACTGGGTGAGGAATAAGGAAAAAAAAATCCACAAACACTTCCAGACTTAGCACTCTATGCTAGAAATCAGTGATTTGGCAGACCTATACAGACTCAAAATAAATGATAACTTGATGGGCGGTCAAACTGATCAAAAGATCAATTGAGAAAAGAGGATGAAGAGGCTATAGCTTCCACAGTGGAGTCACCATCTTGTTGTGAAGGCAAATCTCCTCTGCGGACAGAGGCGATCCCTCTAGCTGAATGAGTGGGTCTAGCAACAAACCAAACACATTAACATAAACTTCCCTAACATACACTAGAAGGTGACTTTGATTCTTTCGCTCCAGGCCTCACTCCTTACTTGTTCTTCATGTCGAAGCACCTTCAAGGAAGATCAAAGAGCTATGAAAAATACGAAAGCATATATGGCATACATGAAACATAAGCTATTTAATAGATCAAGGAGTATTAAGCTAATAGCCTAAACATTTACACAATTGTGGAACGTGAACATCATATGTATATATTAATAAGCTAAAAGGGGAAGCATACAACCTATGCCTTGATGTTTGACACCTCCTTTTGGTGGATGTCCAAGTCTAAGAAAAGACTCTTCAAACACTCCTTATCCAAGCTAAAATGGGTATCATTTAAGCATAATCTCAACATAGGAATTAAACAATCAATGACAAACAATTTGTGGATGGAAGGGAGTGAATTTATAGGAAGGGAGAGAGAGTTAGGGATCCAAAAAAGAGGGAGGAAGGTCCACATCTCAAGGGGAAATCTCATGATGATAAGGTCATGAGCTCCAAATGGGAGAGCTCAACCATATCAAAAACAACAAATATCTAACTCGTTGTTCTTGAAGGTTCTAGTGTATGAAGCTTCTCCTCGAGTTTGGGAAAAACTGCCAGAAGATGTTTAGTGTGGGTTTTCATATCAAAACACATGCTGGAAAAGCTAGTGTAGCACTGTGGAACCTACCATTAGCATGGGTAGCTAGTGTAGCAAAATGTTCTCATGCTAGAATTTAGGCTTTTAGTCAACCTTCTTCAGAATTGATTCAAGGTAGTTTTCATTTGATTCTTTAGGGAGGTTTTGGTCTATATATCATGATGGATATGTTGCGCAACTGTCAATGCTTTTGTACTTAGGGATATGGAACATGAAGTGAACAGGAGGTGTGACAAAATACTATGTAACAACAATGAACCAGAAGTACTTCAACCCCCCTATGACCCCCTCCCTTCCCCCGCACGTGAGGCTATTCATAATAATAATATAACACACACCCAACATTCTCCCACTTGTTGTTATCGTTTCCACACAAAGGGTCATAAAAGATCTTAGTCATTGGTCCAACCCTATAATTCCCATTATTTCTCTACATCAAGAAAACTTCTCAATGCTTCTTCCCTGTTTTGACATAAACTTGCTCAATACTCCCACTACATGTGTAATGTCTAGTCTAGTATAGAAAATTGAGGACATTAGGCTATTGACTGCACTTGCCTATGGAACATGGAACATGTCCTCTTCCTCTTCTTATGTCTTGGGACACTATTCAACAGCTAACTTTACACCTACAGGAATAGGAACCTTCACCGATTTACTATCCTATATATTTAAACCTATGTAGTCTTGTCTCTACATACTTTCTCTGGTTTAACCCTAGCTTCGTCTTTGTCCAAACTTATTTAATTTACATGCCCAAATATAGTTTGCAACACCAATATCCTTCATGTCTAATTTGGAGGACAATTGTGTCTCCAAATGATGGATAATTTCTTTGTCATTTCTAATCAACAACATATCATCCACATACAAGACCAAATAAATGAAACAGTCACAATTTAATTTAAAGTAAGCACAGTGATTCACTTTGCTTATGGTGAAGCGAAGTCCCTATATATATGTATCAAATTTTTTATACCACATCCTTGGTGAATGTTTTAACCCATACAAAGACTTTTTAAACCTGCACACCAATTATTTCTGACCCTTTGCCACAAAGCCTTTAGGTTGCTTCATGTATATCTCTTCTTCCAAATCCCCATGAAGAAATGTTATCTTCACATCCATCTATTCTACCTCTAAACCAAAAGAAACAACAACAGATAAAAGTAATTTAATAGAAGCTAACCTGGCAATAAGAGAAAAAATATCACCAAAACCAACTCTTGGCACTTGAGAATAACCTTTTGCTACCAACCAAGCTTTGTATTTCCCCACCTTTCCTTCTGAATTCATCTTCTTTTTAAACACTCATTTTTTTCCAATTGGTTTCATTCTAGTCGGAAAAACCACCAGATCCTAAGCCTCATTTTTGTCCAAAGATTTCATTTCATCGACCATGGCCTCTTTCCATAGTTTTCCATCCTCCAAATCTACTGCCTCCCTGACAATTCTAGGAGGATCATCAGTAATAGATAAAGAAAAATTTGAACAAAAATAATATTGAATATACCTTTTTTGGTTTCCTTCTCTCTCGAACTGATCTTCTCAAACCTGGAATTTGTGACTCTTCATATTCTAATTACTATTATGTTGTAGAGTATGATTATTCCTCCTTCAGCCCAAACTCTATATTCTGAGGTTCCTTTGGTAGGAATTCATGTTTAACAACATCTTTCACCTCTCTAAACATCACATCTTGGTTGGACACAACATTTTTGGTTTCTCATTTCCAAAGCTATAACCTTTTAAACCATCCTTATACCTAATAAATATGAACCTTTCATATTTACTATCCAACTTGGTTCTTTCCCCTTTGGAACATGTACATATGCATCACAACCAAATACCCTCAAATGTGAAAGAGAAGGTTTCTTACTAGTCCTTACCTCATGTGGAGTCTTATCCTCCAACGTTGATAAAGGTGATTTGTTACTAGGTAACATGTAGTCTCCACTGCCTCTCCCATAATCCCTTTCCTAACCCAAAACCACTTCACATGCTTCTTTCCTTTTCTATCAACGTCATGTCCATTCTTTGTACGAATCAATTTTGATGAGTTGTGTATGGAGTAGTCTTATGTCATGCTATACCACACTTCTTACAAAACTCTTCAAATTCCTTCTTTCAGAACTCTCCACCATTATTTGTCCTCAACAGCTTTATCTTCTTCTCTGTCTGGTTTTCCACCAGAGCCTTAAATTATTTAAACCTATCCAAGACTTTATATTTCTTCCTGAGGAAATATATCCATGTTTTCCTTGAGAAATCATCTATAAATGATGCATAGTACTCAGACTTACCAGTGATGGAACTAACATAGGTCCAAACATATAATTGTGCACAAGTTTTAATAGCTTGTTTTCCCTCTTAGCACCAGAGGGGAAACTCAACCGGTTCTTCTTCCCAGACATAAATTAGACATACCTTCTACCATACCATTATCGTGCAGTATCCGAAGGCCCTTCTCTCAAATATTACCAAGCCTTTGATGCCATATCATGGTATTTTCTCCATTAACCACAAGGTTTTCAACTCCACTTTTAGGAACCAAAAAATTGTTGCATCCATCAAAATAGTTCTACCCAGAAGCTTGTACAAAGTTCCAATTTGAACTCCATGCATCAATACCAATGCTCCCCAAACCATCTTGCAGGTATCCTTCTCGAACAATATTTTCACACTTGCATCATCCATCTTGCTTACAAAAATTAGATTTATGGCCAATGAAGGAATATGTAGAACACCAGGAAGTGTTCTAATCCTTACACCTTGCAACTTCAACTTAACTTTTCTATATCACATGATTCTGGCCTTTCCTCCATACTCGTAGAACGACTCCCTATGAGGGTTGAAGTGAAATTATGCACTAGAGTCAATCAACCATGCCTCATGATCTACATGTGTACTTGAAGAAGAAGCTAAGTACACTTCCCCACCTTCATATGAGGTGGTTTTTGCCTTTGTAGAATGAGCATCATTAGATCCATTTCCTTTCCTATGAGATTTATATCTACAATCCTTTTTGTAGTGCCCTTCCTTTCCGCATTTCCAGCACACCTTTACATTTTTTCCTAGATATATAGATCTCCCACTCGAGAACTTATTTTTGTTTCTCTTTTGGGATCGTCCTCGTATAGACAGGGCATCTCTATTTTGGCTCTCCATATATTTCTATCTCATCTCCTCCGATACCAAGGATGAGACTATTTCATCAAACTTCAAAGTTATAGTTGTATTGCTACATATTGCAACAACCAGACTATCCCACGAATCTGGCAGAGAACACATCAAATTGATGCACTTATCTTCATGTGAAATTTTAATATCAATCGATAAAAAGTGACCTACCATTATATTAAAGATGTTCATATGATATGTCAAAGAGTCTCCATTCTTAATCTTCAGGTTATACATCTTTTTCCATAGGAAAAATTTGTTCACCAGAGACTTAAATTGGTACAAAGTCCCTAACTTGTCCCACAAAGACTTTGTCGTAGCTTCCCCTGATACATTCAACAACACTAAATATGAGATACACAACCATATTGTGCTCTTTTCCTTTGAATCCAAATTCACCAAGTCTTATGCTGACATTATTGTTGGTTTAGTACCCAAATCTACTGCGATCCACTAATCTTTATCCACCAACAAATCCTCCATCTTCAGCTTCCACAACTCAAAACTCTAACCATTAAATTTCTGGATCTCTATCTTTCCACTGCTCACCATCTTCATTCACCACAACAATCGATCCCACAGATATCCCACTGAACAAGGTCTACAACAAGCTCGAGAAAAACCCCTTAGCAACAAAGGCATCCCCTTGAAGCCGAAATAACTCTGATACCAAATGTAGGTTTTAACCCTGTACATAAAATACCTACAAACAAGTTCTTAAAATAATAAAATAAATAATGGTGAGAACATAAAACAAATACACATAGATATTTTCCCCTGGATCCCAAATCTGGGACTACCAGATTAATTTTTATTATATTCCTTTCAATGTTACAGTACATATATAGACATTTTTTTTATTATTTTATTTATTTAT
>APFE030305239.1:34928-49972 GCA_000404065.3 Pinus taeda | reverse complement strand
AGTCTGCAAAAATTCCAACTTCCTTAGATCATATCTCCACAAATATAGCATGAAAAACTATGAAATTTGGACCTGCGGTTCAGAACGATTTCAGCCCAAATGGGTTTTTTTTTTACTGTCTGAAACATCGCAAAAAAAAGTTATAGCCCAAATTCCATGATGACCTGTTTGGAGTAGCAAAACTCTAGAATCCAAAGCTATGATACCAAATGATATGAAACCAACTCACAAAAAGATAGAAAAGATAGTTGAATGCCTTAAAATTCAGCCTCTTCAAGGGGAAACCTCCTTTAAATTACACAAATGAACAATTCTTGAATGATACAAATGACAAGACCTCCTTTCTATATAGGAGTCTTAGGGGTCATAATATAATCAGAGCCGACATAACAATAATAATGTAAGGGCACAATAATAACAATAGTGGGTTTCTATGGGGCACAATAATAACAATATGGGGACTACATGGGCACAACGATATAATAAGGGGGTTGTACTAATAACAATAAGGGGTTACACTAGTAGTATAGCGACCTAACATTGACTTCCTTTTCTCTTTCTAGAACTTGTAATATTGTTATTTTTTTTGTAGTCTCTCTCTAAATTTATAATTCTTATTTTGATATTTATGCTAACTAGGGCTAGGTTGTTTATGGTATCTTGGATTCATGGACTAAATCAATGGATGGTAAAGTATTAGGAAGGCTAAAAGTAATTTTAATAATATTATGGAGTTTTAGAGGAGTTGTTATAGCTATACATCTATCCCATTTTTACCATCATCTAGTTAGTTGTCTAATTTCCAACAAAAAATTATCACATTAATGGAATGAGTGCTTGAAACATGTTTCAAGAGGATTAATATTTGATCTTGTAGCATTTGAAATATTATTGTGCAACATATTGGACTAACAACGAAATTCAAACAATAGAATGTTAATATTTCTTTCTAATCAGTTATTACTTTTTACATGGACACATCTTTTGGAGTTTGAATAACATGGAATATGGAAGGCCATCACATGGTTTGAAGGGACTTATGTAGACCTTCCCTAAAGCTTATGTATATTTAATGGTCAGTTAATTGAGATGATAGTGTTGGATGCAGGAATTGCACTTAAGCAAACTCCTCAACACTTAATTGTCAACACAAACTCCTCAACACTTAATTGTCAACCCGGGGATTTGTAAAATTAGAGACGAAGCACATGCAATGCGAGACATGGTATGAATTTTCCTGATATAAATTCGTACTTTAAAGAAAATCTTGCGGAATCGAAAGAGTAAAAGATATCTGAATCATCAAAGTAATCTAGTGCTGGAACAAAAAAGAATGCATTTGCAAAAGAGATTTAGAAATAAAGGAGTAACCACTCTAGGTAACTATTAATTAGCTACTAAGTGTGTTTTTCTTCAGTAGAGACACTTAGCAGTCTCAATAGATGGGCCCTTCAAACCTTCTTTTGTAAAGATTTCCCTCTCGCAAGAATCTATCTTGCACTAGCGCAATTTGCTTGCATTAGTGTAGGAAGATAGGTTTATACAGGAGGTGTAAAATGATGTTTGTACTAAAAGCAATTTTTTTTGTGCAAGGTCTTGAACATTGTCAAGTCGAAAGCACTCAAATCCAGTAAAACAAAACTAGTCCTTGTACTATATCAGAGCTTCTTACACTTTAACATTTGACTCTTGGAATCAATGTTTAATTACTACAAGTGTTATGAAGCCAAATTGCATACAAGAAAGATGAATATTTATGAGTTTATCAAATTGCAAAAAGAAAGAAACAATCCTTGTAATCCATCCTATATCAGTGAAAGTAGAAAACTAAATCAAATAGATTTGTAGAAAGTGAATAACACACTAATTTCTCCTACTTAGACCAGGCGGGGAAAACCAATCCAAACATGCAGAAAGTGAATAGCACACCACCTGCACTGGAGGTAATTTCTCCTACTCAGACTTGGTGGGGAAAACCAATCCAAACGTACCGAAAGTGAATAGCACACCAACGTCCAGGTAATTTCTCCTCCTCAGACTAGGCAGGGAAAAATAATCCCAACCTGCAGAAAGTGAATAACACACCAACTTGCACTGGTGCAGGTAATTTTTCCTGCTCAGACCAGGAGAGGAAAACCAATCCAAAAGTGCAAAAAGTGAATAGCACACCAAAGTCCACTAGTGCAGGTAATTTTTCCTGCTCAGACCAAGCACGAAAAACCAATTGAAATCAGATGCAAGAAAAAGAAATTTAATTAATTCATGTGGCAGATCTGCTCTCACTCAAACAGGAATTTAAAGGCTATAAAGTAAATCACACTTACAATTCAAAACATAAATTAAAAGGAACAAAAGAGAGGGAGAATGTGCTGGGTTGGTTGGGCCCTAGCCAACCAGCATGTTTCCCTTTTAATTAAAAATGCTGCTCAGCACTTGTTGAATATATCAACATTCAAAACATGAAAAATACAACATAGAATATTAAGAAAGAGCTCTCGTTCTTCTTATTATGTCATAAAGAAAATACATACATGATTATAAAACCATACAAAAGCACTAACATTGATAGAATATATCTTAAAAAAAACTATTTCCATTTTGAAAATAATAACATATAGACTAGTTCCACTCTCTAGTATCATGAGAATACAATAACTAACCTAGAAAATACCTTAGAAAATAAGAGCTCCTACCACTAATAAACCACTAACATCCCTAACAAAGCATTAGGTAAATAATGAAAACTATAATTCTTTTAAATATAAAAATATTTTTTCAACAATTCTATACTGTTAATAATGCCTATGTAATTTAGTATTGAACTCATTAAACAATTTTAGTACGTTTCAGTTGTGATACCATCCAAGTTGTGGTAGCTTCCACACGAAATTAACCCATTCATCCAATAATATATATCAATCAAACTGCTTGACTTCAGTATATCCCCACATAAGATGTCAATATAAGATTAATGTACAAATAGATGTCGTTGGTGTCAGCTGAGCGTTCCTTTGAGCATTTCTTCCGATTTGTAGAATCTTCAAGGTTCATTTGAGCATTTCTTCTGATTTGTAGAATCTTTACTTGATAGAACACGTGGAATCAAGCACGAGGTAGCTATGATAATCTTGTCTCATTCACGTTTTTCTCGGGATGCTGAAATGTTCTCGTCAAGAAACATCTGGGCTATTAATCAGCAACGCGATTTGGACTACATGTTCTCGGACAACAGACAATGTGACAACAAGTCCAACTGGCATGGATGGATTGAAATTCCTTCCGATGTATCTGAA
The DNA here is from genome assembly GCA_000404065.3 of Pinus taeda. NCBI lineage: Eukaryota > Viridiplantae > Streptophyta > Pinopsida > Pinales > Pinaceae > Pinus > Pinus taeda. Next base: position 46,679 of record APFE030305239.1, on the reverse strand, counting down.
TGTACTATTTCAAGTGTTTACGATGCCGAGACGGACCATCTTGCAAAAGTAACGACCGCAAAATAAATTGCACATACAAATGTGTTTCTTTATAGACGTAGAATTTGCTTCTGTATATAAATTGCACGCATCTTCTTTGAGACCGTAGAATTCAGCCATTAAGTCTAATTGACAGTTCTTCTCTGTTGTTTAGATATTAGGGTTGACAGAAGAGATCTTGTTCTACCTGCAAATGCCCTTGAGATCGAGGGCTAGCAGACATTCTGGATTTCATTTATGTGATTCTGGATTTCCAAGGAGCTCGTTGGATTCTGATTTTGAAGGCCCTTTTAACGAGATTCAAGATCAGTTGAATGGAACAAAAGCATGGGGACAGCCATGCGGCGAGTGTAGCGACATGTATGATGTAAATGATCGTCTTGAAACTGGAGGGCATCTCCAAGAAATAGGTGTTGGGCTCTAGTTTCAAGATGATGGGCTCCAGTTTCAACATGATCACTTACAAGATTCCTCTGAACAGATCGATAGTGAGCCTGAAGTAATATCATGATAATCTTGTCTGTTTATGTTCAAAGAGATGTTGACACTGACTTATGTCAATATTGATGATGGTTCGAAACCTGAATGTGGAACAACGTCCTCCATTTCTATATTTAGGACGATTATTTACGGTGGACTGTTGATCCCTCTGGTAATTCATTTTACTTTTTGTGACGATTATGAAATTAAAAAATGTACGGGTGAATTTAGATTCAGAACCACGATTTTAATTAACAGTGGGTTGCCTTTTTAATTATCTAGCAGAATTGTTCAATCGAGAAAATGTGGCCAGATATTTCTTATTATTTTTATTTTCCTGGAAGTCAACATATCATTTATTCATTTTGATGTTTATGACCACTGTAGAATAAAAAAATGAACGTATAAATTTAGATTCAGAACCGCCTGAACATTCCTTTTTATTAGAGCGGAATAGTTCAACCTTTAGAAATGTTTAACAAAAGCTGATGGAGTTATACTGAATAAACAAAACTTTTACTGCACAGGTTGTTATACTGAATAAACAAAACTTTTACTGCACAGGTTGTTAAGCTGATGGAGTTATACTGAATAAACAAAAGCTGATGGAGTTATACTGAATAGACAACAGACACATATTTTGCATAAACAAATCTTTTTTCAGAGAAATCTTCGACACAAAGATTATGTTCAATGGTCTACTGGACTCATGAGTACAATTTATGAGTACTCGTGACTAATGTCTCTTGTTCTAGTAGCAGGAGCGCTGTCCCAGGTTCCTCCATTCTCAACTCGATGTCTTTTTTTTTGGTCATCCGCATGTTTGGTTTCCCATATCAATCTTTTATTTAGTCATTAGAATGTTTGGTTTTCCATATCAATTTTAGTATTTGGATATACAATACTTACTATTATTATGATCCTATATGATCTTAGGAAAACCTAATTTCCTACATGGCAGGGCGTTTTTGTTCAGCATGTATCGTTTTTCTCCCATACTAGCTTATTAATATAAAGATAGCTAGCTTAAAAAAACCAAAAAAACAATATTCGAATCACTTGGTCGCAAACCACAGTCGGTGTTGCTTGCACATCCCCTTTTACGGGGGGAGGGTGTGCTTTGTAATATTTTTTTTGCCTTGTTAACATGATCGAACATATTTTTACAAAGTTGACGTTGGTGGGGTTTGTTAAAATATTTTTCCTTGCTAACATGATGAACATATTGTTACAAAGTTGTTTAGGTTAAACAATACCAAAGAAAAACAAGTTTTAAAACAATGATTCAAAAGTTTCCTTTATAAAGTTCCCTAATATATGGCCATGTATTTCAAAAAATAGAAGAAAGTTGAAAGAATGTTGTTATTATTAGAAGAATCTTGGTTAGTGGTCCAAACTCCTTGTACTATGATGTATGCTTTCCTTGGAGAGAGAATCACTACATAAGATTTGTCTTTTTTAAAGTCAAAACCCACTTAAAACAACTCCAATGATCAAGCTCTCACCAAAACCATCTACCCTTCCAATCCTTTCTCCAAAGACTCTTCTCCTTTTTTTCCATCTAGACAACTTATCTTTCTTTCTTTCTTCCTTTCTTTAGGGAAGAAAATTGAATTAATAAATGAGTGTTAATTCATCTATTTATAGATGAGGTGTTGTGTAGTTTTAATATTTAGAAATAGTTACACTGGGCATTAGTGGTCTATAATATGTTTTGCATCCAAAAATCATGAGTACAAATTACCCTTCAACTTTTGTCTATCAAAATTTGGACATATTTGTGTTAGCCACAATACATCACTCTTTGAAAGATTGATTAGATGAGGAATTTCTTTAACTATGCACAAACATTGCTATTGTTCTATAAATCAAGATAGTGTGATAGCCAAAAGAATTTCTGGTGTAGGAATGTGTGGTACTAGTGCAAGAATGTGTGGTGAAGGAACTTCGCCTCTATCACGATAGGCATATAACCAACTTTATAAACCTGCAAACACACAAACTATTATTAAATATTCCTTTAATGTTTAAATCTCATTAAAACAAAGCAATAGAAAATACTTACTTATTATCTCTGAGAATGCTCAAACTTATGACAATGACTATTCAATATAAACGAAAGCAAGAGGGATTTCAAGTAAAAGGTGATATGAATGAAGTTAAAACAGAGGCCCAACAGATAGGACGTGAAATATCATGGCTAATCACGTCATTCGTGAAATGTGATTAGTGAGGAATACTAAAAAATGATAGAGACAAAAAAATTAGAGTTTTGAGATGAATAGCTTATCATCAATTCATTTAACCCATCACTACTAGTGTTACTACTTATGTATGTTTCCACTACTTGGGTTAGATCTATATTGAATTAATGGCCACTCCTCCAAGAGGAACTCCCATAAAAACACATATTTATGCTAGGAATTTTTGTCTACATGTAGGGATATTCAAAACAAAGGGTTGACCACATCCCATTTGAAATCAAGACTTAGAGATGTTTCCACCTTCAAAAGAGTAACAAGAAAGGGCACATTAGAGCCTTTCATTAATAGACCAATACTAAGGAAAGCATGATAAGGACACTAACATTAATGCAATATATCTTAAACTAGGGCTTATTGCTATTTTGAGAAATAATAACATATAGAATAGTTACACTAGTTAGTGTCATGAGGGTACAATAGTTCCCTAGGAAAGACATTAGGAGTAGGAGGGTTACCACTCCTACAACCAATAAACCACTAACACATATATCGCTAACAAAACAATATATAAATTAGGAAATTTATAGACCTTCTAAATATAAAATTAACTATTTAACAATTCTATATAGTTGATAGTGTTATTGTAATTCCATATTAACTTAGACAAGTTTCAGATGTGATATATGTGTGTGTGTGTGTGTGTGTGTGTGTGTGTGTGTGTGTGTGTGTGTGTGTGTCTCCCTCCAATAGTATATATCAGTCAAATTTCTTCATTCACTAAATCTCATGGTAGCTTAATTGAGATGATAGGCCATGTAAGGATATGGCTAATCGCATAACTCATCCAATGGAGTTAGTGAGGAATACTAAAAATAACAAAGTAATATAGACCACAAAATTAAGTTTGAGAGATGAATACCCTAACATCATATCAATCAACACATCACTAATAGTGTAACTAGTTATGTATGTTTCCCATGAAAGAAAATACCTATATTGCTCATTTTTGTACTACATGTAGGGATAATCAAAGCAAGTGGTTAACCCACTTTCCATTTGAGATGAATACCTAGATATGTTTTCCACCACCAACAGAGTAACAAGAAAAGACACATTAAATATTTTCATCAAAAATCCAATATTAGAAAAACCATAAAAAATGCACTTACATTGATACACTATATCTTAAAATAAAAACTATTGTTATTTTGAAAATAAAAACGTATAGACTAGATCCACTATCTAGTATCACGAAAGTACAATAACTATCGTTATTATTTTTTGTAGTCTATGTTTAAAATTATAATCCTTGTTTTGATATTTATGTTAATTAGGGCTAGGTCGCTTATGGCATCTTGCATTCATGGATTAACATGAGAGTACAATAACTATCATTATTATTTTTTGTAGTCTATGTTTAAAATTATAATCCTTGTTTTGATATTTATGTTAATTAGGGCTAGGTCGCTTATGGCATCTTGCATTCATGGATTAAACTCATGGATGCTACAGTATTAGGAAGGGTGAGAGGCATTATAAGAATATTATGGAGTTTTAGAGGGGTTTTAATAGATAGACATCTATCCCATTTTTACCATCATCTAGTTAGTTGCCAACAAAACATTATGACATTAATGGAATGAGGACTTGACACGCGTTTCAAGAAGATTAATATTTGATCATGTAGCATTTGAAATATTATTATACAACATCTTGGACTAACAATGAAATTCAAACAATAGAATTTTAAGATGTCTTTCTGATTAGTTATTACTTTTTACACGGAAAAATCTTTTTGAGTTTAAATAACATGGAATATGGAAGACCATCACATGGTTTGAAGGGACTTATGTGGCATTGCCTTAAAAATTATGTATATCTCATGGCCAATTAATTAAGATGATAGGCCATGATATATTATGGTTAATCACCTCATTCATGAAATGGGATTACTGAGGAATACTAAAAAATGGATAGAGACAAAAGAATTAGAGCACTGAGATGAATAGTTTATCATCAATTCATTAAACTGATCACTACTAGTGTTACTACTTAGGTATGGTTACACTACTTGGGTTAGATATATATTGATATCATGGCCACTCCTCCAAGAGAAACTCCCATGAAAACAAATACTTACGTTGGGCATTTTTGTCTACATGTAGGGATATTCAAAACAAAGGTTTGACCACTTCCCATCTGAAATCAAGACTTAGAGATGTTTCCAACTTCAAAAGATTAACAAGAAAGGGCACATGAGAGCCTTTCATTAATAGACCAATACTAAGAAAATCATAACAAGGAAACTTACATTAATCTAAGATATCTGAAACTAAGTCTTATTGCTATTTTGAGAAATAATAACATATAGACTAGTTTCACAAGCTAGTGTCATGCCCGTACAATAGTTTCCTAAGAAAGACATTACGAGTAGGAGGGTTGGAACTCCTATACCCAATAAACCACTAACACATATATCCCTAGCAGAACATTATGTAAACTAGGAAATTTATATATATTTTAAATATTATAATTAATTAGCATTGTATAGTTGATAGTGTCATTGTAATTTCATATTCAATTAGTACACAAGTTTCATCTATATGATATAATTATGATATTATATAAATATATATATATTATATATATGGCTTCCCTCCAATAAGATATATCAATCAAATTGCTTCACTTTCAATAAATCTCATGATAGTGTAGTTGAGGTGATAGGCCATGCTAGAGTATGGCTAATCACATTACTCATCAAATGAGGTTAGTGAGGAATACTAAAAATAACAAAGTAATAGAGCCCACAAAATTAGGTTTGGGAGATGAATACCCTAACATCATATCATTTAACACATCACTAATAATGTAACTACTTGTGTATGTTTCCCATGAAAACAAAAACCTATGCTGGTCATTTTTGTGGTACATGTACGGATACTGAAAATAAGTGGTTAACCCACTTCCCATTTGAGATATATACCTAGATATATTTTCCACCTCTAAAAAATAACAAGAAAAGGCACATTACATCTTTTCATCAAACACCAACATTAACAAAACCATAAAAAGGCACTGACATTATGGTCAATTGTTCAATGGAATATACATGGTAGTTTACATATCATACAATTAACAAACAAATTTTATTTGGATATATTGTCTTAAATCCAAACCCATTCTCAATGAATCTATTAATAACCCTTGAGATCTATAAAGGAATTGTGTGCATTGCTGAAAGCACAAGCCATCAATAAAAATTGTAATTTGAACCTCCTCATAGAAGTCTTAACCATTAAGATTGGGATGATCTAGGAATTGGATGCTTTAAGGTATATTTTAGATCAGAGGGGAGACTAAGCGACATGGAACAACTAGGGAGGAAGTCTATGAAATAACTTGAAAAGTAGAAATGAAGTTTGAGTGCCACGAATTGTTCACATTCCTTTTTGAAGATGGAAGTGAAGTAGGAAATAAATATCACAATGATATGCCTTGATCTCCTCCCATTTTGACTATAGTGAACTACTCAGAATCCTTATCCAAGATGGAAATGAATGTTCACATCAATCCGTATCAAGGTGGGATTGGCGATTTAAATTAAAATAACTAGTAAAAAAAAAATAGAGATTTATATTAGTGTTAACGATATTGAGGAAGAATGGAAGATTTAATTTGCATGGCTAAAATTAGACGGTCATAGCCTCACCTCCTAGGAAATCCACACAAAATTAATACTGGAGGTATATCATATACTAACTAAGCAAGAGGATTTCAAAAGTATCATAAAGTCACAGTTATACTCTATTAACTATTTAGAAGACAAGTGGACACACAAAAATTTTATAGCGGTGCAATAGCTAATTTACAAATATGACCATAATGCTAGGTCTCTCCCTAAAGAACTTAGATATACAGCTCAAGTATCTCAGGTGTTTACACAACCATTTGTTGAAGGAAGTGGTGTTGGTCATACCAAAAATAATGGAGAAGTCTTTCATGTGAGCATGCACTAGTTACTGATGCACTAAAATCCAATGGTTGACTATGATATTTTTAACAAAATTTTGTAAGTACTTCAATAAAACCATGGATTCCATTTTTTCGATAAAATTTCATTAGAGAATCCAATGAACATGTTTTTGTCAAATACGAGACACTCCTCCTATTGGTTTTCCATGGTATTGGAATCTAGGTTAGGGTCATAGAATCACTCACACTACCAATACAATATATGAGAACAAACTACTTTTCACAATAGAATATAAAAAATTGTAAATCTACTAGTGCACAAATATAGACAATTTTTTAGATTTTTCAATAACCCAACTTCGTTATATTAACAACTTTAATACAATAATTTGGGGCTCTTGTACAATGGACAATGTCCCTTATAGATCCACTAATATAAGATACATTTATTGTCTAGCTAATGTACAACTCAATCACAACTCCCTTGATCATACGCTTAACACAACTGTTGGTTTATCTACTCCCTAGTTGCAGCTCCTGCCTCTATCAAAGGTCCTTCTCGTTTAGGTCACCGAACATGGCTCTCCATTTTCTCTTTAGTTGATCATTAGTCCTTCAACGCATCAACTTCCCACTACTACTCCTCAAATCTTTCGGGACTTCTTCCCTTTAATGCTTTCTTACACTCCTTCCAAAGAAGATAAGCTTTGGTCCATAGGGCTACCATCTATCACTACAAGATATGTTTCTCCAATAATGAACTTGGTCTTGTGAACAACTCCCTATGACCTTCTTATTTAATCATTCAAATATTAGTCATTGAGCCCCACCAATCAGCCTCTTCTAGAAGACCTCTTTGTCCTTCAAGAGACTAATCTTAAGCCTTCAACCTTCACCGTTTTATAGTTGTCAATGTATTTAATGATAAGTTAATTTACGGCTAATTTGAGCCCCTACTTATTTACCTCCAAAAAAATTAAGATGCTTAATACCAATCTATTCAAACTAGACCTATCCACCAACAAAAAATCAAAATCAAACACATAATAAACATAACTTAAGGTTGGTGTATCTATGTTGTAGGTATACACTATGGTAAGCGCACGATTGAAACCTATGTTAACCTTTCCAATTTGCCATAAAATCCTCTCTACAGTTGTGACTTCTGTTCCATTGTAGGTTGCTCATATTCACTACTTATTAAAGGCCAATCTCACATGTTTCTAGGCCTTTCAACCCTCTCCAAAATGTTACTACATATTCGACCATATTTTCCATTACTACAAGATTTCTGGCCTCCAAAATTATAGGAAAACCTCATAAAAAAATTCATAGAACATCATCAAAATAACTCCAAATCTCAACCTTTTTGTCCTCCTTCGATTTTCTGAATAGTCTAGAGAAAAGCAACCAAAAACATGTCATTTTATCTCATTTTCTCAAGCTCCAAGGCCTGTGGTCTAGATAAGAGTTTTGCTTCTTGAGTTTATTCAACTATGATTCTTGTTTGCAATATTCACTCCCTTATATTTATACCTTTTTATGGGTGCGACGAAAAACCCTTAAGGGGGAACTTCTAACACAAGGTTGACTTGATTTTTGTGCCATTTCTTCCCACACATATAAACAAAATAGCATATCTTGCTTTTTAAATATTTCATCTTGGTATTTGAAGTTTCCCCTTGCTCCTTTAAGGGTCCTCCTCCATCTCCAAGAGTCAAATCAACAAAAATCAACATGGTTTTGTCACAACTGCTTTGGGTGTAGAACACCCACCTTGGGTTCTAAGCCCACAAACCACTTGTGTGGAGCCCGTTCCTCAAAAACCCTTAATGCTAGGGCTTGGAGTACCTCCCAAGATACAAATATCAACACCTTCCTTGTGTATCCTTATCAAACGCAGTCATTATTTTGGAAACATAATATCAGATATTCGATGAATGGTCATCAAAATTACATCAAATATCTTATAAATAGTTCTATTGAATTTTTGACAAAGCACATGGAATAATACGATGTAATTTCATTGGATCTTCCACAAAAGTTTGTGGGAATTATAGTGAGATATCTAGCAAAATTTTACAATGAATATGTGATGGATATGGATTCATAGGATATCTCACAAACAGATAGCTATTGAAAGGAAGATTACCAATCTTTGAAGATTCCTTAGGACCATACCTTTTTCCTCCCATAGTACTTAAGATCATCGGTCTTGATTGATGTTTAATCAACAACCCAGATTGCTTGAAATAAAAAAGGCCTATGGTTCAACATTTTCTATGATATAGGTTCCTAAAATATAACTTCTAAATACAAACTAGTCATCAAAATTATTGATTTACATTTTGGATGAAAATGTTGAAAGTACCATAGGAATATGAAACTATTTGCATGGTCCACTTTCATATGAGTTTAATATGAAACACAGAAAAAGATAATTTTTGTAATAGAAGTACATGTATTACTTTATGATTACATTAAGGGTTTAAAATATCAAATTTAGACAAATGGATAATCACCATGTAGCAAGTAAAGGAAGTGAAGTTGGAAATTGAATGTAGGGATCAACAAGTTAATAAAGTGTGTAGTTATCTCTAAAGGGATTCATAAAGGGAGACTAGATCCGACACAACAATCTTAAGGAAATAAAAAAATGTGTATGAAAGTATGGCTAAAAGGAAACCAATTTCAATAAGGTATCACCAGGAAGTAAAACATGATGACTCTTTAGTTTTAGCAACTAGCTCCACAACTCTCAGAATGCTCAAGGCACCTCAGCAATTAAAAATAATTTTCCTAACGTCAATTCTATCCATGGAAAAAAATCATATGTTATTTTATTTTAAAAAATCACTTTCTTTCGGCTTCATCCTATGATGATCATCTCCATGAAGGGTAAGTTAAGGCATACCACTGATGACGAGGGGTGATGAGGGCTTTGTGTGGGGCCAACCCTTTGAATGGATCCTTTCATTGTTGATAATAGATAGGAACTACAGGAAAATTATTGTGGAATGAATTTTTTTCTTATTGGAAAAATGCAGTTTCTATTCAATGTAAAATCCATATGAACTTAGCTAGAAGAAGCCACCTTTTAGACTTTATCTATTGATTCATAAAACTATCGAATATGTCATTAGTAGCCAATTTCAATATGGATGAAGGGAATGATGAAAAAAATAGGACATGGTGTTGGGTCCCTATAATACTAGTGATTACCCGATTACTATTGTAGTTGTACCCCTTATTAATATTGTTGTGCCGCTATTGTCCACATATTGTTATTATTGTGCCCCATAGAATCCCCCTATTGTTATTTTTGTGGCTTTATATTATTATTGTTAGGTCGGCTGGGTTATATTATGGCTCCTTAGACTCCTATATATAGAAAGGAGGTTCTATCATTTGAATCATCCAAGAATTGTTCATTTATGTAATGTAAAGGAGGTTTCCCCCTCGAAGAGGCTGAATTCTAAGGAGTTGATCTATCTTTCCTATCTTTTCCTGAGCTGGTTTCATAACATTTGGTATGAGAGCTTTGGATTCTAGGGTTTCGCTGCTCCTAAAAGGTCATCGTGGAATTTTTGCTATCACTTTTTTTGTGCGAAGTTTTAGATGCTAAAAAAAAACCCCATCTGAGAAGACATCGCACTAAATCTCAGGTCCAAATTTCAGAGCTTTTCGCGCTATATTTTTGGAGATATGAACTAAGGAAGTTGGTCCTTTTGCAGAATCCTAAATTACATTCAAAACAGGTGACTTGGGGAAAATCGTCATAACTTTCTCTCTGAGCATCAGATTGAAATTTCGTAAGAAGGTACAGAAAGAGGACGGACTGTAGTTTATTGTATACATTTTTCAGGACCAAAGGTCAAAACGGGGACACTTGGCACGTCGTACAAGTTCACTCTACTGAATTAGTCTATAATGAGGTCACTGTGGGAGATTTGGCATAACTCTTCATTGGATAAATCTAATTGGGGTAAGACTGGTGGCATTGGAAATAGGACACAGAGGCATACTGCAGGTCACAATTTCAAAACTGGATGATCCGAAATTACAGAGCTACATCAGAGGAAATATCGAGCTCCTACAAAGTGAAAAACGGTGTGTATATTTTATTAAATGTTTGCTTAAGCTTCGTTTGAAAAATTATTTCGAATGAATTCAAAGGGCATAGTGAAGCATTATTATTAGTAATTGATGCCCCAAAGAAAGAAAATGGAAACACCTAGTAGGCGACCTGAAACCTCTAGCATGACTCATGAAGAAGAGGAAGAAATGCAACATGATATATCAAAATTATGAGACCAAGTGCAACAAGTGTCACTTGCACAAAAAGGAACAGAATGTAAGATGGATTGTTTAAAGAAAGGTGTAGAAGCTAATATGAATGATGTGGAAGCTAAGATGAATGACGTGGAAGCTCAGATGGATAATTTGAAGATAGATTTGAAGACATACATGGAAGAATTGAAGATAAACATGAATAAGTTGCTACAAGAAAGGGTCACTAAGGGTGAAAGGGTAGTAAAGGAAACTCATGATGAGAACAAAAGAAATGATAATCATGATTCCATAGACTCTAATGTTGGGTAGAAGACCCACCATATTCCAAAAATCGATATGAGGAAGTTTGATGGCAAGGATCACGCAACATGGATATTACAGATGGAGCAATTTTTCGATCTCAATAATGTGCAAAACACACAAAAGGTACGTATGGTAACTTTATATTTGGAACCAAATCTGTTTGTATGGTATCAATGGCTTTGCTCTCATAAACAATTTATCACTTGGGCAATTTTTACGGAAGAATTGATAGCACGTTATGAGGATACAAAAAGCAACAATTTTTTAGCCTATTGATAAGTCTCAAACAAAAGGGTTCAATAATGGAGCACATTGAGGAGTTCCAAAAATTGAACACAAGGGTAAAAGATATTCCAGAGGAGCATAATATTGATGTGTTGATAGGGTCTTTAGAGGATAATATCCAACATGATGTTCGCCTTTGGGAACCTGATTCATTAGAAAAGGCATTCAGGTT